>JAGFPH010006153.1:0-22580 GCA_018207615.1 Philaenus spumarius | reverse complement strand
TGAGGGGAGCGATGTGCATAATATTTTATGAAAGGAGAAATTTAATTTCCATAGGAGAAACCTGTATTTAAAAGAATTAATTTTGATATCTTGTTAAATAAATATCCATATTGTGAGTAATCAAGAGTAGTCGATTATTTATTGAATTGTTAATAAAATAGAGTAATAGTAGTTCCTTTATAACATAGACACCACTTATGAATGTTCACGATGTTTTCCACGATATTTTCAAATGTTTAAACACTGAATTTTGAGCAACATAATTGAATTTAAACTAGTTAGAATTGAAATCAGCACCCCTAAAAACATCCGAGAGGAATTTTTCAATTAATTCTACTTCTCAACTTCACAAATTTGCCCCCTCCATCGCCCCCACGGTGCACCGGGAGCAATGTCAGTATTGAAATCAGCGCCCCCAAAAACCCTCGAGAGGAAATTTTCAAGTCTCCGTCGCAACTTCACAAATTTTCCACCATCGCCCCCCAAAGTCCCCCCCCCCCCCCCGTGGACCGGGGGGCATTCCTTATGGTCAGAAATGAGATCAGCGCCCCCCCCCTTTACCGATTAAGTTATGCACTTTTAGATGCACTTTAAGTACCAGCGATGCATTTCCGCTTTCTTCGGAAACTGGTCATACGTAATACGGACCTTCTTCAAGAAATCTGCGAGTCCACCATCGCCTTCTCCTAGGTAAGCTAACCTCATTGTGTAGAATTAAATATAAACTTGCACAAGCTAGAAGAACGTATTCTTCAGTCAACATCTTGAGAAACACTGCCTAGCTAGTGTGGACACAAAACAGTGACAAACATTTGCGATACAATTTGAAAACTGTAGACAAACATGAAACAAGAAATAACAAACTGTTTGTAAGTGTTCACTGGGCTTAAGGATGAACATGTGAGCTTGACAATGAACACTTTGAGAAGCGGTAGATACACAATGCATTGCGTACTTCGCACGCCAACCCCCGTACTGGAAGTATTTTCAATACACAATGCATTGCGTGCTTCGCACGCCAACCCCCGTACTGGGACAGTTTTCAATAAACGCCAATTTTAAGCCTATGTGGTCCACTTTAAAATATTAGTGATTATTACATAGAAAGGTTAAAAAATAAACAATACAACAATTTCTACTCATTTAGACTATAAATATAAAAAATAAATGGTCAGCTCCTAGCATAGGAAATAAGAAATTTGCGTAGCAGTGAACGTGTTAAGGAGTATCCTCCCCTCCTTCGGCAAAAGGAGTCCAGGGATATTTTTTACCTCCCTAAGAAAACTTTTAAAATCTGGAAGCCAATTTGGCTGTTCAGGTGAAATATTAACCCATACAGCATCGAGTCTGTACCTTTACATCGTCAATGAATATACAAAGACCTATAACACGCCTAGAGGACGCACCAAGTAGTGTCCCAGCAGCTCATGCTTGAACTCTTGTAAAAAATAAAATAAGTATATGTAAAATCAAACGACGCCATAACATTTAAAACATATTTTAGTGCTAATCTCTTTGAAGAAAAATACCTGACTATTATAAATAATATACATATTTTCCATTCCCTGGGAGCTAGGAGGGGGGGGGGCGTGGCCCCCTCTGCCCACAGGTATGGTCGCCCATGGTATCATCTGTATGTGTATATGAAAAGTGTTTACTGTTTCAGGAACTATTCAGACACATCCTCTCGCCAGGCACTTCCGCGTTTCAAGGAAGCAATCTCGGCCGAGCATCAGGATAGAACTAAACGCTGGATGCTGTGGAACTAACCTGGCTCAATCTACCGGACGCGATCGGATCTTCAAGGTTCACTTCAAATGTTAAACAAAGAACCGACGTCTTCGCCGTTCAATTAAAGACGCTGTCGGCTTGAAGCTAATGATTTTCTACAAGGCAAGTTCTATCGTCTAAGTCTGGGGAAAGCGTTTGGATAATTTGCTGAAACGATCTTGACAGACTAATGTTGTTTATTTTTAATGTTGTGGTTTTTAAAATGTGAACAATATAAAGATCGACATAGAAATCAACTGCTATAAAAGCGAGTGTACTTCCGTACGTAACAATATAATATAACAGCTGATTTCACCCATCATTATTTGTAACTGGTGAGCCAGCGTGAAAAACTACAGATAGATTAATTAGATACACATCATTTTTTAAATACTATTTAAGGACAACATACTTTATCTGGGCCTACTTAAATATGCTGACGGGGATTTTTAACTCGGTAAATGTGTACAACTATTAGAATGATAAAACTGTAGGCCTATTTGTAAATTTTTAAAATTTATTTACGTTATTATATATTTTAAAGAAGATAAAAATATTCTCTTTTAATTCATTTTTATTTCATATTGATAGATCAAACGATTTAGAAGTTATTAATATTTTAGTGAAGAAATTAATAATCGAATATGTTTATATGTTATACGAAGATGTACGAATGTTTCCGAAGTTAAACGAATAGGTACATCTTTAAGGAATAGGTACCTCTTCTTTGAATGTGTATACAAGTAGAACTCGATAATTCGAGTCGCAGTAGTTCGAGGGTCCGGGTATTTCGAGCTGTGTTTGCAAAATTAAAAACTGTTTTGACTATTTTAAAGCTTTTAAAACATCAAATGTAACGTGCTTTCAAAATTACTTCGTTACCGCCGCCCATTGTACGTTTAAAATTCGAACTAGTCTTTTGAAAGTGACAAGGGATCAAAGTGGCTGGCTTGCGTTCATTTGCCGGGCTTGGCGACACACCACAACTCGCAGGTAGTTAAACGAAAATGCATCTCTTCTTTAAATTTGTATAAACGAATACATTGTTGGAAAAAGGTTGTATTTATATACAGTTTATAACCTCAAAGCAACTCTTGTAACGTAATATAGCATACAAAATTTAGTTCTATAACTCATATATAAAAACATCAACTTCACAAGGAATTATAATATATTAATTATCTTGTAGGTCCGTTGTGACTTCAATTGAGTTGATTCCTGACTAGTTTCGGGTCTTGACCCCATCTTCAGATAATACTTATAATGATCTGAATTATAATGATTGTAGTTGTAAACATAACCCCAAAGTATAATCTACGTTGGGTTTTGTTTAAGCATTACAGCTGATGGGTGAAATTAGCTGTTATATTATATGTTACTCACGTAAGTACGTATGTATTTTAAAAATATTAGTTTTAGAAATAATGTAGGCTATAATACTTATAAGATTTGCTTTGAGGTTATAAAATGAATAAAAATTCAACCTTTTATAAATACATATAAATAAAGTAGGAGTGTCTGTCTGTCATTAAAAAAAATAAGTTTTTTTCTAAGCTTTTATTGTTATTCACACATTACCCAAAATCTAAACAAACATTTATAAAATTTTGTTCGTCTGTCTGTCTAGACGGCTAATCTCCGGAATGGCTGAACCGATTTTGACGAAACTTTCATTAACATAAAGAGGACTTTACTGAGAATATTTTAGAATACTTTTTATTCAGAAAATACTTAAAATTCCTGTTAAAAAATAAAAAATTAGGGATTTTTTGGACAAATGTTGAGGATATTGCGTGTCTATTTCAATAACTTTCTTACAATATGTACAGGTCACAGCTACCTCCACCACCCAATTTAGATTCAAGTGCCTCTGTCCTAATCAATCATCATTTCCGTAAAAATAATAAAATACACAATAATATATTTGCATTGGTACCACCATATGTCACCGCGTGGGTTGACGAGCGAAGCGAGTTTTTTTCTCCTTCTGGACTCAGAAAAAGCGTTTTTAATGGGCAAAGGTCCAGGTTGAAGCAGAAGTATTTCGACCGGTGCCACCGCAGTAAGTGGAATGCCGATCTGTGCTTCTACTTTATTTAAAAATCTGAAATTTTTGTTATAGTGTACGGTTTTTGAGTAATTTAGGTTTGAAACTTTCGAACGGCCGCCATTTTGAAACGCATGGTTGGATATAATCGCTTATTTTTCTTAAGTCAGATCATTGTTGGGTTAAACTTAATGCCTAGTTTGAATTCGACCAGTCAAACATTTCTCTACAGGGTGACTTTTTTAAATGGGCCACCATTGGCATCTCAGAAACTATAAAAGTTACAACAATCTTTAAATGGGGGGACCTTCCCTACTTGTTTCCTTACATTAAAAATACAATATTAACATTTCCAAAAACTCCGCAATTTTTCCAATATGACGGCCAACATCATTTTTTCAAATTTAAACTCCCGTTTTTTATGTTGAATTTCAATTAAGGATACAAATTTAAGACATTTTTATTCTTTTGTATTTTTTCCTAAACCCGTTTATGAGCTATAGCTTCTCAAAAAGTTTCTATTTTATGTGATTTTTTAATTGGGCCACCATTGGGATCTCAGAAAGTATTAATTTTACAGCAAACTTTAAATGGGGAATCTTTCCTTGTTTTATGAGAAATTAAAAAATATGTGTTAAATTATTTCTAAATGGCCGTCATTTTCCAATATGGCGGTCAACTTTGAAATTTCTAATAAAACCCCCTATTTTTATGACGGATTTGGATTTTACATGCAATTTTAAGACGTTTTTATTCTTGGTGTTTTTTTGATAAACTTAACCGTTTAACCGCTAGGAGCGCTGACAGTTTATATTCTTACGCAATACCACACAGTGGTTGCGTTAACGATTTTTTAACAGTAATTTAAGTACGTTTTTTGTATAAAATTAAGTATTTGTCAAATTGCAACAGCTTTTTAACATTTCATTGTACAAAATATTGCACTTTGAGTTAAATTTTTTGTTTGCAAATAAATGGTAAAACATGCCTCTAATAATAATTAATTGTTAAAATACGAGTTTCTGAATTTTCAGCGCTCCTAGCGGTTAAACGGTTAAGTTATCAAAAAAACACCAAGAGTAAAAACGTCTTAAAATCGCATGTAAAATCTAAATCCGCCATAAAAATATGGGGTTTTATTAGAAATTTAAAAGTTGACTGCCATATTGGAAAATGGCGGCCATTTAGAAATATTTTAACTACATATTTTTTAATTTCTCATAAAACAAGGAAAGGTTCCCCATTTAAAGTTTGCTGTAAAATTAATACTTTCTGAGATCCCAATAGTAGCCCAGTTAAAAAAATCACATAAAATAGAAAAATTTTGAGAAGCTATAGCTCATAAACGTGTTTAGGAAAAAATACAAAAGAATAAAAATGTCTTAAATTTCTATCATTAATCGAAATTCAACATAAAAAACGGGGGTTTACATTTGAAAAAATGATGTTGGCCGCCATATTGAAAAATGGCGGAGTTTTTGGAAATGTTAATATTGTATTTTTAATGTAAGGGAAAAAGTAGGGAGGGTCCCCCATTTAAATATTGTTGTAACTTTTATAGTTTCTGAGATGCCAATGGTGGCCCATTTAAAAAAAATCACCCTGTAGATATGAATTATTTTGTAAAAAAAACAAAATGGCGGTCATCTGGAAAACGAAGCTTTTTACTGCATAATTTATAGGAACTTTTGTGTTTATTTTTTTGTAAGGATTCCTCTCCAGAAGTTTGGCGTCGTATTTAAGAAACACCCACATGTAAGTTATGCAAATTTTATTGACACCTCAAAACGTGTTGTGGGGACCATGATCATTCCCGACCTTAGAGTTACAGCAATAGCTTATCTTTTCTAAACACCGCACTCAGGATGTACGACGCAACTGACTGACAGACTCCATGGAGTTTAGTGAAAGTCCTGCGTTGACATTAAGTAAGGAAGTCTGGCAATTATCCTGCGTGTCAAAATGTCTACGTTTTGGTGTCGAAGGAAACGCGCTCCCATTGTGTCATTTCAATAATTGTTTGCGTAAAGACGGACGTGAAGGTTTACAGAGTCTTGTACGCGATGTTTCGTTAAATGTCGGGTTCATGATGGAGGAGTCGTGGGTTCTGGTTTACAAACTGTCTCACTTCATGTCTACTTTGACCCAAGTGCTAAGCAACACCTCTGTTGGATGCTGTCAGCGGAGTGTAAGGGTTAGGACGCGGTCTATCAGGAACAATATAGAGTATGAAACAATCCGGCGACCTGAAATTCGTTTACAATTTAAACGAATTTTGAAGAAATACGTGATCATACCATATAAACCCCATAGGACGAGACTGTGGGTTGCAGAATTAAAGTTAACACAGATATAATATATATGATTTTTAATGACACCCCAAAACGTTTTCTGGGGACCATGATCGGTGCTCATTTGCTACTCCCGACCTTGGGTCTTACCATAAGGGCCACTGCAATAGCTTAAATTTTCCTATGGAAATTCGCTAAAAATAGGTTTGTTTGTCTGTGTGGAGTATTCTGATGAAAAGTAACGTAGTTCCAAGCAGTCGTGTGAGGGTGAAGCTGTGCTGTAGGTTGCGTAGTAGGAGTTACAACATGAAAAGTGTGCGTTTTTCTGAAACTATTTAGTTTACCGACTTTTTAAACAGTAGTAGAATTTCAACGGTAAGTTTCAGGGAAAATCTGAGACAACATGGCGATTAGAAATTTAATTCTGCACAACTTTCGTGTTTGCTATGCTTTTCTCCGATGCGATCTAGGTGTAAAAAATGGCAAACAAAAGTTTAATCGTTTTGTTGAAGGGTATTATCGGCCGTGGACTAAGTCGCGCTTACAGGTAACTAATAATTACATCCCTTCAGTTATAAATAGCTAGCCCGTACGAGAAGAGGTGTTCCGTTCTATACCACCGTTAAAGTCTGGGTGGGCCGTATGACGTGTTATGCCGTGCAATGTACTAAAATGAAAGTGTACGGTATTCTGGTTTACTGCTTTACTCGTTACGGTCCATTTAATTGTATTATCTCACGACATTTCACATTATTTTGAAAATACTTTTGTTTGAATCAATATATATAATAAATGTAAGTGTGGTTTGTTCATGCGTGCCGCTATAACTCAGTAACCCACCTATGCATTTTCCATACCATATAACCCCATGGGGCTACAAATGGTTTTTCGAGTTATAAAGGGATGCACGGACCACGCTTACATATCATATTTATTTATTTTCCATAGATACAATTTTACAAAAATTTACAAATTATTGTCTACGGACAAGTGCCCACATAGACACGAGGCCTGTGCGTGGGCACGAATCGTGCACAACATAACTTTACAATAATAATTATGGAAAAAGGAGAAGAAAAACACAATTTTAAAATGCACAAGAATTTATAAATAGGTCATCACCAGAACAACAACTCCACTCCTGTGCCGTTGTGTACATACAACATTGTAGTATTTACTGTGTTGGTATAGGATGCCGGGTTGGTCAAACCAATTCTTACGCATAACTTAGCTGCTATCCTTCATCGATTGTTTTGACAGTTACACAATCCGATAGGAAATCAAAAGGGCTACGAAAAATGTATCTTGACATTTTTTAAATAACATGTACGGTGTTTGAGTAATTTAGGTTTGAAATATTCGAACAGCCGACATTTTGAAACGCAAGATTGGATAGAATCGATTATTTTTCTTCAGATATATCATTGTTAGGTTAAACTTAATGTGAAGTTTGAACTCAATCAGTCACACTAGATATATAGATATAAATTATTTTGTTAAAAATACAAAATGGCGGATATCTGGAAAACGAAGAGTTTTTGTAAAAAAATGTATTCCTATTATTGATTTTCTCTTTAATTTGAGCCATATAATCATTTCCTGAAGTTTGTCAGGATTCCCGTGAAACACCCTCTATGCATACTTCAACTACAAAGCCATATTACTTCTATTAGTTCACTAGTTTGTTTTAAATAATGTTAACTTTAATAATAATTAAACTAAACCTAATAAGCAATAAAAATTGCATTTTTTTCATTCTTTCATTTTTATTTCAGGTTTTCCAAGCCTTCCTGCTTATTTTTATTAAATATATTTATACAATATTACTTAAATACCTACTTTTTTAGTATATAAATATTTAGTTTTTTAAAGTATGTGCCTTACAAAATAAACTTGGGCCAATTAAAAAAAAAAAAAAAAATCCTGGAGCCGCCCCTGAGTACGGACACAATTTAAAAGCAGTCTGTTACACAACATCGAGGAAATAAGTTTATTGTTGGAACGAAATGTTACTTTATTCCCATGATTATAGGACGTGTTAGTTTAGAAATGTCTCAAGTTCATTTAGTACCTGGGTTACCTTGAAACCACCCTAGAACACATACAGCTCTGCATGTATTATGCAAGGTACTTGCACTCGGTTCAATCCAATGTCATTCCACGTCTATAAGGTTTGAGTCACGCCTTCCGAACATTGTTTTCTAATGAACTTACAGTAGAACTCCAGTTATCCGAATCAATTGCGACCGGACTCCATTCGGATAATAAAAATATTCGGATAATTGGATTTTCCCCGAAAAAAGGGTATATTTTAACATCTACGGGATTGGCTTCGTGTTTACGCGACTGGAGTAAACTATCCGCACATACTACGGTCGCGTATGCACGTTTTATAACTTTAAAGTTTGAGTACTATCATCGCGTTAACACGTTCACTTAGGACGCACATGTGAGCTTGACACTAAACACTATGAGAAGCGGCCGACGCACAGTGCATTACACGCCAAAGCCATATTGGTGAGTATTTTCAACACACGATGCACACAACCACCGTCTTGGGGATACTTTCAATAAACAAGGCATTGCGTGCTTCGCACGCCAACCTCCGTTTCGGGAGTATTTTCAATACACGATGCAATGTGTGCTTCGCACGCCAATCCCCGTGTTGGGAGTATTTTCAATACACAGAGTGTTGCGTGCGTAGAATTTCAAGCCTATGTGCAATAGCGCACGTAAGCAGAATCATTATTTTGCAAATCGCAGTACGTTGCCGTCTTAATTATTTTCCTGAAATTCTGAAAGCGATTCGGATAGTTGGAGATCGGATACTGGACTTTTACTGTACTTCTTTAAGAATTATATTGTTCAAAGAGTTTTTTTTGTATGACATAGTAATATTTACTTAATATATAGTTGTTATTACAAAACTGCTAGCTCCTTTTCAGGAAAAAATCTAAGATATTTTCAATTTTTATATTTAAAAATTCTTCATTTTATAAAACTGTAGAAACTTGAACACAACATCCGAGATTTATTGAAAACATTAAGGGGAGATTTTTTTTATTACAGAATTTTAAATTCTAGAATTTTGTGATTCAGTAATATTTTAGAATACTTTAGAATAGCAACCATGACTTATCTCCCCCGTCAGATCTTTCCGTGGCATAGGCTTGAAACACACGCGGCGGTTTTTTCTCGGCTGCGGATTAGTTACCGTCCCCGCTCATAAAATTTAAAGTGTGCACACAGGGCGGTAAAATTTCCAACGCTCATCTAGATTCATTAAACTGAAGGGTCTAGTTCATCAATCACGAAGTGTGTTATGTAATATATTGTTTCTTTTAATGTTTTATTGGATATAAACAGAAATCAATTCTCGCTTTATTGTTATTCCATCGCCGATTGTAAAGGAGGCAAAAAATATACTTATTTGCAAGGCTGTAGCCAGGGGGGGTTAGGGGGGTCAACCCCCCCGTAATCCTGAAATTTAGCAGTAAAAAAGTGCAAGTTACATTATAAAATAGACAGCACAACGGAGGATCCAACAACAGTATTATATTGCATGCATACTGATATTTAGATTTGCTTGATTAAACTACAACGTACAATACACATGGATGCAGTAGGTTACAGCCTTACTCTCTTGTGAGCTTGATCTGATCTATTAAATAAGAAAACTATGAAAGTTCAACAAAAATACTTTACTCTAACAAAACAAAATCATTCATCGTCCTTACATCCTATAATATTTTACATATGTAACTATATCAACATTTTAAAAATAAGCATGGAAATTGGTGTTTAACACGTTCACTGCTACGCAAATTTCTTCTTTCCTAGGCTAGGAGCTGACCTTTTATTTTTCATATTTATAGCCTAAATAAGTAGAAATTACTTTATTTTTCATTTTTGAACCTTTCTACTTAATAATCACAAATATTTTAAAGCGGATGCACATTGCGTCAAAACCACGCAGGCGTAAAATTGGCGTGCGAAGCACACAATGAACTGTGTATTGAAAATACTTCCAATACGGGGGTGGCGTGCGAAGCATGCAATGTACCGTGTATTGAAAATACTCCCAACGGGGGTAGGCATGCAAAGCACGCAATGTATTGTGTATTGAAAATAATCCTAACATGGGGTTGGCGTGCGAAGCACGCAATGCATTGTGTATTGAAAGTACTCATAATACGGGGTTTGGAGTGCGAAGTATGTAATGCATTGTGTATTGAAAATACTCCCAATACGGAGGGTGCAAAGCAGTGTGCGTCGGCCGCTTCTCATAGTGTTCAGTGTCAAAGCTCGCCTGTGCGTCCTTAGCAGTGAACGTGTTAAAAGGGTTTAAATTCAAATCCCCGGGCTTGACCTGACCCCCCAAAAAGTTTTCCTGGCTACGGCCTTGTTATCTGCTTCCTTCGACTTTGTTTATTTAAAACTATCAAAATTTCAGTGCTGTCTATATTGCATTTTGATTGAGCACTGCAGTCAATTTTGTACTGATCGCAAAGAGAATAGGGAATGTTGTAGGCCTCAGTTCTGGCTACATCTCTTCCAGGTTCTATACAAGGCAGGCATTCATCAACAAACGTAAATAGATGCCGAAGATCATCCAACAGGAAATAACGGAGTTCTGATATAGTGGAAGTACCGCTGGTTGGACCATAACTGGAGGACGAAATCTTTAATGAATATTGTGTAAGGCCAAGGATACCTGGAGGGTGTATGTACCGCAGGAGTGCAGTAATCAGGTAGGCCAACTGTCCGGAAACAACATTAATTGAGTTTACGTAGTGAATGTGAACACATTTATATATAGTTGACAACTATTAATGTGTCTTTTATGAAACAGAACTTTCTCACGTTATATTTTTTCTGAAAAGTTTTATAGAATCAAAAAAGCACTTTTTGTGTAGCTCAACACCTGATAGTTTCTATAATGGAAGTTGAAATTTGCCATTCATAGCCAACGTTATTTTTCGAGTACGGTTTTAGAAATTTTCTTTAAATAATTTGAAACCTTCGTACATTTCTTATTACATAAATGTTTAAACTATAATACTGTAAACCTTTTTCCTTTAACTTTTTTTATTTTCGATTTCGATTTGCTCTTATTTTGTTAACCTAATCTAAAAAACTTTCCGTTGTGAAGAATAATAAACTGATTCTAAATTGTCTAAGTTGGTTGCTATTTTAATGAATGTAAATGGACTAGTGCTGGTTCAGTATATTCCTAACCTAAAAATGTTTTTGCTCAGCTTTTGATCCGAATCAGCTGTTTTATCTGTTTACAGCTTTTGATAACAGAATTGCAACACTTAAAAAGAAAAAAAATCGCCCGAAGTATCAACTCACAGTCTCTATTTAAGAATGATAACAATACACCAATTCCCACACACACACGTTCAAATGAAACGCGTTTCAACGAAAAGTCGTCATCCTCAGTGATACGAGCTACAACTAACAACTTATACCTAGTTTACAATCTCTACTTATATTATGTTTCCTGTTTGTAAACATTTATAAGTTGTTAACTCTTCTTAGCTTTTATCCAAATCTGTTACTTGGGAATTACACTATTGTTACGCTTAAAATAAAAATAAAAAAATAGATAAAACCAATACTATTTGTATATATGCAGAAGGTTTTGCACAACCTTGATTCTATGTCCGTCAGTCAGGACAAAGCCAACTATAAACATATAGGGGTTCCCCCCTGCTCACTCCGCTATGACTCATGTTTAAATCAATGCAAACAGTTTATTGTATACTCTGATATCTACCGGAAATGACGATTGATTGAACAGAGACACTTGGATCTAAGTGAGGTGGGGGGGGGGGGGGGCGGTGTAACGGTGAAATTTGCATAATGGAATGGAGATAAAACTAGACTAATATTATATAGAGGTAAAGTTTGTGTTATTGTTTGTTTGTATGTAGGGAGTAATCTCTGGAACTACTGAACCGATTGAAAAAATAGTTTTATTAATAAAAAGCTACACTATCCCTGAGTAAGGCTATAATTTATTTCGATAAAAACATCTTTTTATTGCAATATTTATTTGTAAATTTAGTCGGAAAAAGTTCGTAGGTTAGGCCTGGACTGATAAATCAACACATGTATTTACATTTATTACCAAAGCAAACAATTGAATAAAATAACAGATAATATAGCTGCTGTTTGCTCCAATATTTCCATTAACAGATTATTTCAAAATTTGAAGCAATTATTTTTGTATTTCTAGCTTTTAGGTTAGGGTTTTAAAGTGTGGACCTTTTAACCATTATTATAAGTGCTGTTATAAAATATAAGACATAATTTGATTTGAACATTTAACATTATTTACCATCTTAGTTTTGAAGTTATTATGTATCCTACACCTTTATTATAAATAAAATGTAACATATGTTTTTAGAAGGTTGCGTTGGAGGTTGGCGTGAGGAGTACGCAGGTTTCTCCCCTAGTGAGTTATAAAACTACTGTAGGCTATAACATGTTATATGATCGGTTTTGAGGTTAGAAATCGTTTAAAATCTAGATTTATAAATCAACACATTGTATTTACATTTATTATCATAGCAAACAATTGAATAAAATAATTGCTGTTTGCTATTTGCTGTTTCAAACTTTGTATTTCTAACTTTTAGGTTAGGTTTTTACTAAGCGTAGAACTGAGCCTTAATGGTTCTTTTAATTTTTATTATAACTGCTGTTATGAAATATACAAAATAATTAGATTTGAACATTTAACATTATTTACCGTCTTAGCTTTGGGGTTATTATTAATCCTACACCTTTTTTATAAAGAAAACATAACATGATTATGTGTATAGAAGGCTCTAACGGAGTTGGAGTGCAGAGCACGCAGGGGTTTCCTTTAGTCTTCAATAATTAGAGTCACGGAATGCGTTGAAATTTCACCATTAATATTTAAATAATCAATAATCAAAATTAAAAAAAAATTTATATCAACATGTAAAGGAAACAATATAATATGTAACACCAGATGTTTGACTTTTAATATAGCTTTTTTTGTTGATTTTTGTTTTTATTTTATTTTCCATCCATAATAATTCGAATTGCGGCATGAACAATTATTGATTTACCAATTAAAGGAAACAATATAATATCATAGATCATGAATAATAAATAGATCTTGCATCCATACGGAGGTTGCGTGCCGGAAAAAAGGTGTTCGCGAAAATAGTACATGATCGCGCCGCGAGGTAGCGCTAGGGAGAAAGCATTGTAAGCATTGGTGTTTCCAACCAGCTTCCTTCGTTTCCCCAATAGATAGCGCCAAAAAAGTCGAATTTCCAGTGGAACAAAATATTGCATTGGATCGGAGTTCTATTAGGTTATCCAAATACAATGATAATATGTAACACCACATTTTCGACTTATAATACAGTAAGCCTTTTGTTTCCTTTTACCTCATCTAAAAAAAAAAAAAAAAAAAAAAAAAAAAACCTGTTAGTTGCGAAGAATAATTACCTGATTCTTAATTTGCCAAGTTGGTTGCTAAGGTAATAAATGTAGCTTAAATGCTTTCAATTACGCGTTTAGTTTCAGTGTTGGCCTGACCTAAAAATAATGGATTTTCATCTGCAAAAACAAAATAAACATTGTTACAAAAATGTTTAAATCATAATACAGAAAGTATTTTTCGATGATTTTCGTTTGTGTCTGCTTTTATATTGTCAACCTAACCTGAAAAAATCTGTTGGTTTTGGCGCATACTAACCACGAGTAAGGCAGCTAACCAAAGTTCTATCTAATAGGCCAATTACGATGTCTACGGAAAGTACACTACAGGCAAACCCACTGATCCATGAACCGCGACAAAATACGAGTCACAGATCCGCTTTGCTAATCTACCAGCACCATATGCGATGGCTGATTACGCCAAGTACGATCTGTTCCTGCATAGATAACTTCCCGCACGTTCTGCGCAGAAGCGGACGGAAAGAGAATAATATATTTGAAACGGTTACGTTATTTATCGAATTCAGTATTAGCGAATTTCCAAAGGAAAGATGAGCTATTGCAGTGACTCTTATTAGTCCAGGATCTGAAGGGGTTTGAGCATGCATGGAAAGCCTGATGCAATTTTATTTCTGATTATTGTTATAGGCACTATAGTGATCATGGAAAACCATGTCGTCGCCCCCCAGCGTGGTCGACATCGCCGGGGGGATGGGGAAATATGGTGGGGGCGCCGTTTATTAAAACGCTTATAACTCGAGAACCGTTCAAGATAGAACATTGAAAAAAGCGACAATATCCTCCATAAAATATGAGCTTTATAAAAGGCCATTACGTTTACAGTCGTATTGTTGTTGGTGTATGAGTAAAGAGCATTTTTATTAGTAAATGAACAAAAATGGTGATTAAAATAAGCAAAACCAATAGTTTGGTACTAAGGAAATCACTAAATAAATCAAAAATAGACATTTCAGTTATAAAAGTGCTATAATAAATTTAAGAAAGCATGTTGAACAGTTAATGCTACTGTAGAATAGAGGTGTTTACAAGTTAAAAATGAAAGTTCTTGTAAATTTGACCGGATTTTTACATTTTTTATATTTGCGAACTTGAATAAGAAATAAAATCGCAAACTTTGATTTTCAGTTAAGTCAAAGAACAAATTTAGTTAAAAACAAATTGAAAAACTAAAAGGTATTCATATTCGGACTGTCCTAACCTTTAAAATGACACATTCAGAATATTTGTCTGATCGTTATTACCCCGGTAATCTTGTTACGCGTTTAACATTCCTATTTTGGGGTTTGAAATTCAAGATGGTGGCTGGGTCTGCCGAGCCTAAAAATCAACTCTTTCTAGAACCAAAGAAGTTTTGCTTCTAACATGCGTTAATCTCGCGCACTTTTTTATTTTATACAAATACTAGCTGACCCGTACGGCGTTGCCCGTGGTGGTTGGTATTTTCAGTCTTTTTAACGTAATTGTATTCTTTTTAAGTGTTCAGTCAGTGAGTGGT
Organism: Philaenus spumarius; assembly: GCA_018207615.1. NCBI lineage: Eukaryota > Metazoa > Arthropoda > Insecta > Hemiptera > Aphrophoridae > Philaenus > Philaenus spumarius. The sequence goes on along the minus strand of JAGFPH010006153.1, from coordinate 7,471 downwards.
ATTTGGCTTTTATATATATAGATCTTAAATAATATAAGCACTATTGTCATAATAATAAAAGATCTGAAATTATGATTTTAGTAACTTTGACCCCCCAAACCCCTCCTAAAATTTCGAATTTTTTAAAACCCTTTCTTAGCGAGCGCCTATGGCCCTAGAGGAAGCTGCATACCAAATTTCATTCCAATCTGTTCGGTAATTTTGGAGAATTCGTGATTTAGTAATTTTTACCCCCAAACCCCCCTAAAATTTCCAATTTTTTTAAACCCTTTTTTAGTGAACACTTATGGCCCTAGAGGAAGCTACATACCAAATTTCATTCTAATCCGTTCGGTAGTTGTGAAGAAATCGTGATTTAATAACTTTAAACCCCCCAAACCCCCTAAAATTTCGAATTTTTTCAAACCCTTTCTTAGTAAGCACCTATGGCCCTAGAGGAAGCTACATACCAAATTTCATTTCAATCCGTTCGGTAGTTTTGGAGAAATCGTGATGAGTGATTCAGTAAGTAAGTGAGTGAGTGAGTGGTATTTCGCTTTTATATATATAGATGACCCGTCATGGTTGTTTAAATGATTTTAAAATATCTTCTTAACCATTAATTATACTGTATGTACACACTAGAGACTTATGATGTCCAAATATACACAAAATAACTTCGTTGTTTATTTTGACAAATTTAACAAAACTTCTCAACTGACCGTAGATAAATTATCCACGGCCCAATTCCCGTTTCAGTTGCACAATGAATTTTTTTCAATCAACATATTTCAACCTAGAGTTTCACAATATCGGGCGTCTCATAAAAAGCATATTTGAACCCGTGAAGGTATTACAAGTGCTCAATAGTGATGTGGTTTATATAATGCGTTTACATAAGCAATGCAATGTACGGTCCATCCAATAGTGTTATAACATATATATAGGTACATTATATGTCTAATATCCTTTCCCGAGGAGAAAGTAAGCGGATCAGCTTAAATCGAATCTCAATATTTAAACACAGGTTGTATGCAAAGTACGTGATCCACTTCCTTGTGTCACTTGATGGAAGAGTAACAGCTTCGCGTCTGTCCTTCTACAGGGTGGTTCCAAAATGTTGTACTAAATACTGGATTGTGTTATGTTCTATGATAGGATGAATTAATCGGAACTTACACATGCAGGGGGTTCTGTAACGTGGGAGTGGTCATATGGGACGTAATGAAGAAAAAACTACCGGTTCTAGTGGAGAACGCTATGACCAGAGGTTTTAATATAATTACAATAAACTTCACTTTTCCTTTTCAGTTTGTTGTTTTTATGCCTGAGTAATTTTGTTTGAAGAACGAAGTGCTGACTGAACCCAAAAATATTTTTAGTGTAATTATTTGTTTTGGTGCTCCCTGAACCACAAAAAATTGTTCACTGGAATTATCTGTGTTGGTGCTCCCTGAACCCAAAAATATTTTTAGTGGAATTATTTGTTTTGGTGCTTCCTGAACACAAAAAAGTGTTTTTTTGGTGATGTCTGACCGTGTGTCTGTTAGTATGTGTATAGAGCTGGAGACCATACCAACGGTCCGACTTTGATGAAATTTGGTATGTAGGTGTAGTTCTGGAATATCTCCAGAATTTTTTCGGTTTTTTCAAATTTTCGATTTTTAAGGGGTTTTCCTACTCCCCAAAATGGCAAAAAAAAACGAGAAAACCCAAATTTCTCAAAAACGGCTTTGATAAATTTTGGCTTGTTTGCGCCCATAATGTATCCTACCATATGCAAAAATCGCATCATTCTAAAAATTCTCGTTTAGGTAATAATAATAATAATAACTGATTTTTGGGGGTTTTTGGCCAAAAAAGGGGTTGTTTTTCTCAAAATATTTCAAAACCTTTTTCTTGCATCTATACAGGCCTAATTGACATGTTTGGTGCAAATTTGTTCGAATTCGATCGAATAGTTTTAATAATAATAATAATCTTTATTAGTTATTTGGGAAGGGTTTCAACTGGGAGAAAGTATGTGGCAGTTATCTGGTACCGTTTATTTCTATGGAAATTCGAAAAAAGAGGATTTCCCCCAATTTAAATGCACTTGAGTCAACAGCTGGTAAAAGGAGCGTTCCGGACATATTATGTCTTTAGCAAGTCTTGCAAAAAAAAATGGAGGGCGGCGTTGACCAGAGGGTTTCAACATTTTCTTTACACCGTGAAAGAACACGTTAAACTGACGTGTTCTGGAGACCATGACAGGTGCTCATCGACCACTCTCCACCTTAGGTCTCACCAGAGTCACTGTGACAGCTCATCTTTCCTATGAAAATTCGCTAATAAAACATCAGACCATTAAGTAGGTTCTAAAATTTCAAATTTTCCAACTTTTGGGTTTTTTTATTATTGGGGGTGACACTCATACCCCTCACGGCGACCCTGAATGTTTTATAAAATAATTTAAAGATTAAACATTTACTATTTTTGACAAGTTGTGAGCTTTGTTGGGCAGTTTTCACTTTTCTGGTAGTTCCAGCCCCACCAATGCAATGGTACCTTTATTACGTTATACAATAGAGCAATAGATGTGGGTAATCGAAGACAGTTTCTGTCATTACACCGTCTAAATGTCAGCTGTCTTATAATCTGTTAGTTTTAACGTACTCGGTAACCTATTGCACGGCCGGAGCGCTCGAGGGCTGGACCTTGACATTTTGCGCCTCTACTTCCGCCCTTCACCCGCCTCCGCTTCTAGATTGGTATTTTCAAAGTCAATAGCACGAAAATCGGAACAAAGCCTGGGGTCCGGGATGTGGAAATCGGCCGCACTCGCGTTCGAGCGACCTTGAAAGTCCTTTTTAAATAACACAATTTAATCGAATGTTGCAACTATATTTACCAGGAAATATCCAGCTCGTTTGTGACCGCAATGGATCCTGTTTGCGTAGGTAACGTAAGAACTCAACTGTACTTATATAAAGTGATTATTTTCAAAACGTTTGTCTGTTGAAACCGTATTTCCTATTGTTTCTGTAGAGAGAAATTCTTCAAAGCCTCACCTTTTAATTAAAAAAATTGTCAAAACTTAATAAATTACTTACGCCCAATTTCTCTAAACACAGTAACAAGTAATTCATAAACATTATTATAGACTAGTAAGCCCCCATGAAAAATCACAGGCTGATTAATTAGATACACGATAGAAATACATAATTTAAAAAACAAATTATTTAAAAACAACATTAACACCTACTTATCTAGGCCTTAATAACTATGCAGACGGGGATTTTGAACTCGGTAAATGTGTACAATTATAAGGATTATAAAACTGTATAAATATATGTTAAAATTTTGTATTTATGTATGTTATTATATATTTAAAGAAAGATAAAAACACTATCTTTTAATTGCTTTTTATTTCATATTGATAGATGATTTAGAAGTTATTGTTATTATAGTGAAGAAATTAATAATCGAATATATTTGTATGTTTTACGAAGATGTACAAATGTTTCCGAAGTTAAACGAATAGGTATCTCTTCTTTAAATATGTATAAACAAATATATTGATGATAAAAAGTTGATATAGCCTAGTAAACCCCCGTGAAAAATCATATGCGGATTAATTAGATGCACATCAGAAATACACCATTCAACAAAATACTATTTTAAAACAACACACTTTATCTAGGCCTACCTAACAAGGCTGACAGGGATTTTTATCTTGGTAAATGTTTACAATTATAAGGATTATAAAACTGTATGAATATTTGTTAACATTTTGTATTTATGTATGTTACTATATTTAAAGAAAGATAAAAATATTATCTTTTAATTGCTTTTTATTTCATATTGATAGATGAAATGATTCAAAAATTATTAATATTACAAGACTTATATTTATTAAAGTTGTAAACATAACTCCAAAGGTATAATCTATGCTAGGTTCGTGTATTACAGATGATGGGTAAAATCAGCTGTTTAGATGTAGGAATGTTTCCTAAGCTAAAGGAATATGTATCTTTTCTTTAAATTTGTATAAAAAAATATATTTATGATAAAAGATTGTACTTACATATAGTTTATAACCTCAAAGCAAATATTATAACGTATATTATAGTATACATTAGTTATTTAGCTCATATTTAAAAACATCAACTTCACAAGACATTATAATGATTGAAGTTGTAAACATAACCTCAAACTATAATATACACTGGGTTTACAGATGATGGGTTTAAAATCAGCTGTTTTATTAAATTTTACTCCGCGTACGTAAGCTCGTACTTACACTCGCTTTTATAGGAGTTGATAACCTCAAAGCAAATATTATAACGTATTTTATAGCATGCATTAGTTCTATAACTCATTTTTTAAAAATCCACCTTACTAGAAAAAAAACGATTGAATTTGTAAACATAACCTCAAACTATAATCTACACTGGGTTTGTTTAGGTTTTACAGATGGGTGAAATCAGCTGATGTACGGGGAAGTACACTCGCTTTTATAGGAGTCGATTAATTAAGGCATAAAAAACGCTAATGTAACGTCGCGTACATCCATGAATATCCATTATATCTGTATCAAATTTACCCGCTAGCTGACCCGCGCGAATTTTCCCAAGTTGGGAGTACTTACCTGATTTAAAACGTTGATTTAGTTCGGTTAATTACGTTTATTTATTTACGTTGGTTTATAAATAACAGTTTATAACACTTGCGTATGGAATGTAAACTATCAAACTAACAGCTGTCGTGTTAGTTAAACAGATGGTGCCTTTCATTAGGAATCATATGAACTTTCATATAAAAGTATTTTTGATCAATTTGATGATTAACGAAAACGTTAATTTTATCTACATATTTATCTATTTTTCGTCAATAGCCGGTAACATAAGCTTTAAAATGTTGGAATCATTAAGTTTGATGCAGAATTAAGGGAGATAAGGCACTGCTAAAAAAATAATCCGACCACGCAGCTGAACCGCTGACGCGAGTAGAGCAAATTTCCAAAATTAAGTTTACATTCCTATGATTTAGAGTATCAACCGACGATTTGTGAAATAGGTCTATTCACGACGGTGCTGAGTAGCTGCAAAGTGGTTCGGCTGGGGCCACACACACACACACGGTCCGGAAAATCAGGATGACGACAGCACAAGGTTTTAAATTGGCGCGTTCAAACAGTCCGTCGAAAACGGACATCCCGATTTCCAACGGATGGTGTTGCCGCGCTGCAGGATCCCGAGAAACGGGAAGGAGATACAAAACACGTGCATTTTCTAGTGTGCGTTCAGACAGTCCGGTTTTTCGGGATGCGTTGTATTGCTTCTTGTTGTGTTTTGTCAACACCAAATTGTTTGATATTATAAATATACTGCTAATTTAAAATTATACTGAACATATCGTCAGTAAAAATCAATTTTCTCTAAAAACAAATATATTCTATTTAGATGAAATTTGATATAGTATGTATAAACAATATATCTACAAATAAAATTCATTATTGTAATTGTAGCCATATCCCATTGCTATTATATATAATATTATTATTTATACTTGCCTTAACAATCCTTTTAGAAGTCTTTATATCGTTTACAGTTGTTTCACCTTTTCATTTTCAGGCATCTTCAGAACGAATACACAAAAAACACTTCTCACAATTACACTTATAAACAGAGATTAATATGATATTTAACAGAAAAATAAAAAAAATAAAAATAAAGACACAAAATAGATAGACATAAAGTGTGATATGATAGACTTGATGACAGTCGCATACTGTGGCTTAAATAAATTTAACAAGTGTTTTAAATGTTTTACCAAGTGTCGTTTTGTGTTTTTATTTATTTATGTTTATTTATGTTAAGTACCAAATTAATCTCTGTTTATAAGTGTAATTGTCAGAAGTGTTTTTTGTGTATTCGTTCTGATGATGCCTGAAAATGAAAAGGTGAAACAACTGTAAACGATATAAAGACTTCTAAAAGGATTGTTAAGGCAAGTATAAATAATAATATTACAATATGAAACATTGATAGCACTACTATAAAATTTAAATAAACAGGACAGTAACTTTACTCTACTGCTTTCAACAAAGTTTCCACCCAACCTAAATAAACTAAAAATGAAAAATAGATATTCAACCCTACAATTGTTGATGTTAATTTTTTGATATGCCAAGCCATTTCGGTGCGTGTTGCAAGTACATTTTCAAAAATTCGCCAAACACAGTAATTATAAACCAATCCAATAGTGTTACATAGCTTTTTTGTAGAGAAAGGTTCAAAGAATTCATATGTGCCAGTAAAGATTTGATTAATTATATTACAAAATTATTAGCTCAAGAAACAAAAAATGTTCAAGTAACGAAAGAAAAAAGTTAAACTTAAGGCCTACATAAAAATTAGTAAACATTTTTTGTAATTTTTTTAAAATCTATAAAAGTTTTGTAATTTAGTTCTTAATAGAACTGTATAAAAATGTATATCAATTTCAAATTCTTATTTTGAAAACACAAGTTTTTATGTTCCTTTAAAGTGTAAAGTCCTGAACTGAATAATATTATAGGCAGTGTTCTAAGGGCGGGAGTGCGTTTTGCCGGGACCGTGTGTCCGCAACAACTTGATCCCGAGAAACCGGACCGTGTGGCCTCAGCCTTCACACGCCATTCCGCATATTGGGAGTATCTTCAATACAAAATGCATTGCGTGCTTCCCATGCCATTCCGAATATTGGGTGTATCTTCAACACGCAAAACATTGCGTGCTTCGCACGCCAACTCCACGGTGGAATCCACCATATGGCTTTGAACCGGGTACTTCTACGGTAGTTTACGTTTTGATCGATTTCGGGGGAACCAAGCGAGCTATAAGGTCGCGTAAAAATACGCTTGGGTCTTACCATAAGGGCCGCTGCAATAGCCAATTTTTCCTATGGAAATTCGCTAAATACACTTTTGAGAAATAATTTATAAAGATAATCATTGTCTATAGCCTGCAGACAATCATGTTTACGTTATTTTTTAGATTTCAATTTTAAATGGGACAAGTTAAAATTAACGATCAAATTTCGGATTACATAAATATAACCAACGATTCATGACGGTGTTCACTTCTGTTCTGAACCGATAAAGGTTTCTTGAAAATCTTCGAGAAATGCTTGCTTTTATTATAATTTTAATATCTCTTGTTAAATCTGAAAGTTAAACGGCTAATGTGTATTAAAAGTTTAACAACATAATTTTATGTTAGGCCTATATTGACCCAGCGCACTTTCTTTAATGCATTTAGATTAGTTATCAAAGCAAACAAGTTAGTAAATTTCTTTAGACATTTAAAAAAATGGTACCAGGATCTGGCACATACTTTCTCACATACATATTTAAATTATTAAACAGATTCAATGTGACTTGTAGGGAAGCAAGAGATTAACTAATCTATATATTTAAAGCCGTAAGGAAAACACTTTTGGACAGTTCGTCTGAGACTTCTACTTTGCC
>JAGFPH010006152.1:33655-74656 GCA_018207615.1 Philaenus spumarius | reverse complement strand
TGCTTATGAGGCAAGTACCATAGCCGTTGAGCTATGACAGAGGACAAACCAGTCCTTACGTTTTCACTCAAGCTGTGAGAAAGTAATAAGTTACAAATTAGAGAAAAATATGGCTTCCAATCTTGGTGAACTGATGGACACCAGTGAACCAGGAGTATCAGGAGTAGCGGCAGTAACTCTAAAGAGGAAACATGACAATGTACTAGTGGATCCTGATACAAAGGAACCCGTTGCCGATCCTAAGAAATCCAATGTCACCTTGGATAAAAACATAAAGAGAAAATGCCTCAAGGTGCTGGTAGAGGCTTATGTCAAAATCTTCGATGCAATAAAGACAAAAGATGATAAAGCAACTATGGCCAACCTGTCATTGTCCCATTCGATAACGTCAATAATTTTCACCTGTCACAATTATCATAGACAGAAGGTGACCGCGCCAGCAAGTAATTTGATCTTAAAGGTCACATTGACAACCTTTCAAGTTACTATTTTAGGTAATACCATAAGTCTCCCGAGGGATGAGGTGTTCAAGATATGGAACGAGATAATAACTAAACATGAATTAGTGTATAAAAAATTCGAGGCAAATGATAAAACTAACTGGTTAGGGACTATGGGACCTTACTTAAACTTCTTCTCTTCTTGGGGCCTAAGAGTGAACGAGCTTCGAACTGGACATCAGCGTATGCCAATAGGCAAGAACGGAGATGGCGCTGTTCTAGACTGCCATATGTCAAAATATGGACTGATGGGAGCTCACGCGGTCCTTCTAGAAGGAAACACCTATCCGCCAGAAAGGAGGGCATCTATGGCACAGTCTATGGGACCTATGACGGCATTCATGAGCATGCTGAAATCAGATGGAGATTACAGAATTTATAGAAAAGGCTTCCTATTGGTTGAAAATTTAGGCTATCGACAGGACTCCATTGCCTCGGGTATTACAGTCATATAGTGATATATTCCGAAGATGTGTTATATATGTTTGTAAAGTAGAAGAATTGGACTTTCAAATGATATCCAGTTGAAATGATTTAGTGTTGTTAGGTTGGCAGAAACTGTTCTTGAAAAACACGTTTTTCCAGCTTCCGCCAACGCCATTACTAAGCTAAACGCTGTGTGTGTGATAATTGTAAGTGTTGTTTTCTCATGTTTTAGTAAATACAAAGTGTTAATAGTTTATAAAACAGTGTTAATATTGTGTTTCAGTTATAAATAAATATGTGTAGAATGTGTTATTGTGTTTTTTTAGTGAAATTAGTTTTATAAAAGTGTTGAAAAGTGAGTTATAAAAAGTGCTTTGTTTTTTTCAGATAGCCTAGCCTAGGCTTTTGAAATAAATAACTTTTCAATAAATAATATGGCAGATAGGGACTATTTTGACAGGTCATCAGATCTGAGGGAGGTTTTGGAGAATTTTGACTCAGATTCTGATGGCTTGTCCTCACAAAGTGATGATTTTGGTTGGGGGGAAGCTGAACCCTACCTAACCTGTCATGGGGATGTGGAGGCAATTTACAAAGACAGTGATATTTCTGCAGATGATTTTGAGTCAGACTCATCTATAGAAATACCATCTGTGGACGGATTGTCTTCAGATTCCGATGACGAAGTTATGCCTCCTAATACTGATTATTTGGATCCTTCGGCTCAAAACGACTTCCTTGGGCCTTCACTAAACTCTGACGACTATTTACGACCTGGACCGTCCTCTCGACCTCACATACCTCCACCTGTAGACTTACCTGATGTACCACCTCCTAAACGTCCCCGACAAACTCGTCCACGACAAAGACAGGCTAGGCCTAGGCCTATTATAGACGACAGACGTTCACAGCGGCCATGGGTTCGGGTTTATCCTCCAGAACCGGTGAAAGATGTTGGACCACAATTTAGGGTACTTAATCCAGGGCCTCGTAATGTTCCAAACAGTACTAGAGCAATTGATTTTTTCAACCTCTTTATGACAGCAGCTATGTGGAGACTTATGGTTGATGAAACCAATAAGTATGCACATACTGTGTTACGTCAGCAACGAGAGTCTGGATTGCTCAGGCCACAATCCAGATTTAGAAAGTGGGTTGACGTAACCATAGAGGAGATGAAAAGATTTTGGGCTATACTGATAAATATGGGCATAACTGATCGCAAAAATATCAGATTTAACTGGACAACTCGGCCAAACCATTTTATAAGTTTATATTCTAGAAATTTGTCTTTGAAACGATTTGAGCTTATCATGAGTATGTTTCATCTATCTTCTGATCAAGGTGATGGTTGCGGAAACCACGGTAACCCGTTTTACAAAATTAGCACTTTTGTTCAGATGATGAATGATACATTCAAAGAACATTTCGTTGCAGGACAGGAGGTATGTATTGATGAAAGTATGATTGGCATGAAAAACCGTTGTGCTTTCATTCAATACATGCCTAACAAAAGACATTGTAGATATGGCATAAAAAAATTTGAACTCTGCGATTCTGCTACCAGTTATGTTGTCCATATTTCCTTATACAGTGGTAGAAATTATTTGTCTGGAGACACTGACCCCTTTACTCATAAAGTCGTTACAAATCTCATGAATGAAGTGGGGTATTTAGACAAGGGTTATCATCTTTTCACTGATAACTATTACACAAAGATACCTCTTGCTGATTTTTTGTTATCGAGAAACACCTTTTTGACTGGTACGGTAAACAAAAACAGCAAAGGTATCTGTAAGACTCTTGTCAATGCAAAACTTACTGAGGACAATCAGACCCAATATTTCAGGAGAGGTGACTTACTTCTCGTGAAATATCAGGTCAAACCAAAAAAGAAGCCTGTTTGTGTTATGTCCACAGCATGTCATGCTATTGACATTAGGGTTAGAAGTCAAAGAGGTATCACTCGGATAAAACCTCATTGCATCAATGAGTACAACAGATATATGGGAGGTGTTGATGTCTCCGACAAAAGTATCTACCATTGTACACTTACGAGGCCTTGCAAGAAGTACTGGCGCAAAGTTGTATATAACTTCGTCGACATAGCGTTACTTAATGCGTGGATTCTGTATAAGTGGCAGAATCCAACTAAACGCGTTAGGGCAAACTTTATGTTAGACATTGTTGATTCACTAGCGCTACCTTATTTTGCGAAACCTCGGACTCCGGCTCTGGTTGATATGACGGACACATCTGCTGTGACAACACTTACGACAGTAACAACACCGACGACAATAACAACAACACATACACCTTCACCTACTGCGACTACACCCTTACCTATTTCTTCGCACGGTCTACAATACAATAGAAATTGTAACAAGTATTGTGCCGTTTGTAGCGAAGAAGAAGGTAAGAAAGTTAGGGTAAGGTACTTTTGTGCAGGGTGTAATGCCGGTGTGCATAAGGATTGTTACCCTAGACTGAGACACGTTTACAGACCAGGCAGGGGTTGGCGTCAAGTTACGGAGGATTCAAATAATTAGTATTAGGAAATCCTCCAACAACGACCGCCCCCCACCAACTTTTCGACTTGCCCTATCTGCTTAACATGTAAGTACACATTTTTTATTTTACATGTAATTTATATAAAGTTATTTAGCCTACACATGTTATAAATATACCGGTTCATAGTTGTTTTTAGACAATAGGCTTACTCATATTTAGCAATGTGCCCAAATTTGACAGTTTTGCGCTTATATGATTGCAATGCGTTTTTTTAGGGAAATGTGAGGTATATTATTATTTTTCTACAGATTTATCTTTAGGCCTATAACAATTTTCTACAACTTTTTTATATCTTGTAAAAAATTACAAAAATGTCTCTTCAATATTATAAAACTTTATTTATAGGCTGGTGAAATTTCTTGATTGCGACCCTCTATCTGCTTTGCTTTTAACATCGCTATCTGCTTTTAACATGTAAGTACGCACATTTTATTTAATTTAATTTTACTTGTAATTTATATACAGTTATTTACACATGTTACAAAGATATATATAGGTTTTTACACATAATACTCATACTCAGGCCTACCTATGTGCCTAAATTTGTGCTTATGTGATCGCAGTGCATTTTTTTTTTTTTTTTGGTAAATGTGTGGAATTATTTTTACAGATATATCTGATACATTATATAAACTGATTTACACTTGTTTTGCCATTTTATGATTGTTTTTCACAAAGGAGGCGTATACTATATTTTAACAATTTTACACATTTGCACTAATAAGGTTGCAATGAGTTTTTTTGGAGGGGAAACTAAATTTTTTTTACATATTACTCTTTACAAGTATTATGTAAAACTTTTCTATATTTTGAAAGAAATTGTAAAAATGTTTATCCACTGTTACATAACTTTTTATACATTATTTTTGGTCAAATTTGTCAGACGTTTAGGACCTTTCTTTCATTCTATAATATCTGAGACCAAAACGAAAGGGGACATATCATTTTCAAGTTTACATTTCAATACTATGTTTTATTCTCTACAAATTGGTATAATAAAAATAAGTTTCAGGTAAAAAAATATATATGCCTACTCATTTTCAAAATAAGTCTGTTTTGGTAGCATTTCTTGTCGCAGAAACTTATAAACATGTGTTTTCTGAAAAAAAAATTTTTTATTGAAATATATTTTTACACATTTCTTTTTAGAAGTAAAATTATAAAACTTTTGTATTATTTGGAAAAAATTACAAAAATCATTCTTCAGTACAATACAACTTTATTTATAGGATTTTTAGTGAAATTTGTGAGACGTTTAGTCATTTTTTTCATTCTGTTGTATCTGATTACAAACTGTAAGGTTATTTTTAATTTTCAAGACAGCTATTCTATTCTATAATTTATTTTCTACAATTTGGTATAAAAGAAATTGATTTTGAAGTAAAAATATATAGGCCTAGTAATTTTTAAAATACGTCTATTTTATTAGCGTTTTTGTAGTTGGAACATAAAAATTGCTATTTTCAACAACAAAGTTTTAAAATTGAAATATATTTTTATACATTTCTATTTAGAACTAAATTATAAAACGTTTGTATATTTTGAAAAAAAATTACAAAAATGTTCTACTATTTTTTATATAGGCATAAAGTTGGAATTTTTCTTCCGTTTCTCAACATTTTTTGGTTTCTAAGCTAATAACTTTTAAAATTTTGAACAAAACTAATTTTGAAATGCATATTTGTTTTTTTTTTTTTAGTTTTTGCTACAAAAAATGTACGGAACACTTTTGAATTGGATTAAAATTACTATTTTTGGTGAATTTTTAAAAATATGCTTGCAAAACGCTAAAAACGGGCTGGCCAATTTTAGCTTTAACCATGGCCGTTCGTGGGTTAAAGACGCCAATAGATGGCAGATAGATGAAATATTCCACACAAAGCCCTTTATCATTTAAAGTCGTTGTACTGTTATTAGCCTTGTGGCGCCAGTGTTGTCTGAGTAATTAGCGAAAAAGGTGTTTTTGTCCAGTTGGGTGCTTCCCGACGATAGATTTCAGCTTCTATTCTGTGAGACTATTTTTTGTGTTTACTCCACTTTCATACTGAATAGGAAGCAGTAAGTGAATTTTAATTTGAAACGTTAGTTTACGGTTATGAATTTAAATACTTCCCCTCCTTCATTTTCTCAGTACCGGACAGATAACACTTTCCCAGTACCGGACACTAAAACTATTGGGTTAGACCCTTCAAAGCTGCATACAATGAAGCCTGTCCTAGATGGCAATATATTGCGGGTTTGGTTAGGACAGCTTTTACGGCTATATGCAGGATGTAGCGTGCAAAGTCTGGTTTTTCAAGTACTGGGCTCTAACCATTGAAGAAGGAGATATTTAAAGGTTTGGGTGGGATTCCTTGCTGCATCTCATGTCACTCAGGTCAATGAAGCTCTCACAAGATCCACAGTTTCTGTGACCACAAATCCTACTCCCAAGGACTGAAGAACCAGTAACATTGACTGCAGAAGAGATTGTAACAACCCCAGATGGCTCAATGTTTGCACCAATTCCTTCATGTTCAACACCAGCCTACCTGCCTTGCATGACGTCAACTTTAAGTGTTGCCACAGTGAAAGCCACACAAAACATCTTCGGCTATTACAAACACTTCTCGCTACTATGGTGGATCTGGAGGCTTCATTTCAAATTGTGACCGATAGGATTTTTCCCATCACAGATGAGGCTAGATAGAAAATCATTCAGAGGAAGAGGAAAAGTGAGATTTTAACTGGAAGTCCTTACAAAAATATGCTAGAGAAGAAAGTAAAGGAATCAGATGAAGATTAAAAAAGTAGCAATGAGAAAAGAAAAAAAAACAATGTTTTATATAAGCAAAAGGGGGAAAACCAAACAACTTGAGTTGAGAGTGAAACATAAAAATATTGGTCCTACGAAGAAAACTTCACTTTAAAACTAACGTCCTAAAGAAGGAAAGCACAGAAATGAACTCCAACAACCAAAATAGTGTTAATGAGTGCATAATTTGTAGAGACAACAGAAGAAGACATACAGTGCACATCTTGCAAGCGGAGGGCAGAAATTGCTTGCATAGATCAAGAAAATCTCATTTATTACAATTGTGAAAATTGCTCATAACTTATTGTCATTAACATTACCGAGTTTTTTGTTATGTGTTGTATGTCATTAGAATGACATATTAATTAATCAAACATACCTACATTTAGCAAAATAACAACTACTTATCTTAATACAAAATTATTTTTGAAAGTGTCCGGTACTGGGCATATGTTTTTTACAGTTGTCATTATTTCATACTTTTTCATTTGTTCATTTCATCCTTTTTACTATTGTTTTTGGTAAAAGTGATAATTTTTAGTAATAAACATTTGAACTTTTTATTGGTGCAATTTTATTTCGTTACAGTACATATAAAAAAAGTTATTGTCAAAAAAGCTAAGGTGTCCGGTACTGTGCAAGTCTCCCCTATTTAAAAAAATATGTTGCAGTGTCTACAATAAATAATTGTTGTCTATAAAAATAATATATATATATATATATACTTTTTTTATTTTCGAAAGTCTTATGAAAAAGCATACATACGTTTTGTTGATTTGACTGATTCCGAAGAAGCATCAACATAAATTGGGATTGTAACACCCAGTTTATTTAAAGAGGTGTTAGTGACAAGACATGCGTAGATTATAGATTTGTCATGACAAAAAAAAATGGCATTGAAATGCTAGTTCTTACCAGTTCATCAAGGAACCATACCGCACGGACCCATATATAGCCCAATTCAGTTAGTTATCAGCAACCGGCCGGCATGCATCATGTTCTTGTGCGCCAATACCAACTTTGGTTTAATTTTATAAATCCTTTAAATTTTAATTTGCAACTATTTACGCCTATCATTAAATTTCTAGGGAGGCGGTAGGAACACCTGAAGGACAGTCGTACAAGGAATTGTGGGCAACAAATAAGGAGTATCTGGAGGAATGTAGCACCATCTCAAGGACATGATAACTTACTCTTATGACTGACTATAAGAGATTTAGTTTTACATAAAACACTAGGCTTTGCACTGTTTAATTTGCCTAACAATTTAACTTGTGTGTCCGCATTGCGGGTAAGGAGACACGTGGTGGGTTTTGGATAAGGTAGAAGAGATGTTGTATCCGTCGCTGCAGCTGTCTGATGCGTCTGTACAGTGCTGCCATTTGGTAACTAAAAGTACAACTATTTAGAAATGTTTCTGTAACTGGATTTGGGTTTTGTACAGAACGTTGTTTATTTATTTTTTGTGTTGAAATGTTCTTAAATGTTTCAAAATTTTGTACAGAACGTTGTTTATTTATTTTTTGTGTTGAAATGTTCTTAAATGTTTCAAAATTGCTAAATTGAATTATGAATAAATTTTTTATTTGCCAAATAATAGCAATTTTTAAGTAATACAGCAAGGAAAATACCAGAAAGTGCTCAAGTTCAATGTTTTTTTACTGTCTACATAACCAAATAATATGTCTCAGGTTACAACCATTGGTTATTTTAATTTTTTTATTTATAGGCGAAAAACCTGGGTGGTTATCATTGCCTGGAAAACGAAGAGCATTTGCTCATAGACTTAATAGTTAATAGAGATACATAC
Organism: Philaenus spumarius; assembly: GCA_018207615.1. Lineage (NCBI taxonomy): Eukaryota > Metazoa > Arthropoda > Insecta > Hemiptera > Aphrophoridae > Philaenus > Philaenus spumarius. The sequence goes on along the minus strand of JAGFPH010006152.1, from coordinate 66,555 downwards.
GATCACACACGGTATAAAATCAACTTTTAATTTACACGCACTACAGACACAACACGATAAAATAACAACAATTATTACACAATAACAACTTGTCACAGGGCTGTAAAGGGCCCTGTTACATAACAGTGAATAAAACTAATTAAAATAACAAGTAATAAATCTAAAAATGGTATTTAAGTTAGGTAAATATATGTTGTTTTCAAATGTTTCCAATTACATTCAACCTATGGAGGAATGTTAACACCATGTTAATGGTTTGGGAGTCATCACCCAGTATCCTCCGAATGCAATTTTAAAAATTATTAATTAATAATAATTAATGCAATTAATTATTGTATTAATCAAATACAACCATTGGGACAATAGGAGAAAATAATGAAATACTATCTTAAATGATTACAACTCCAAGTTACAAAAACTTATATATATACAACCAACAAAATTAAGGGAAAATGGACCACGGAAGAGGAGAATCTTTTAAAATTTTTAATCCTTAAAATAATAAGTTAACAAAAACTTATATATACAACCCACAAAATTAATGGAAAATGGACTGCAGAAGAGGAGTGCAGACGGAAATACTGAGTGAGAGACTCCTTTTTATCGTTTACAAAAGGTAAGAATAGCCCAACAAAGGCGTTGGAGCGTGCACCCAATTAACCAAAACAGACTAAGATATGTTGAATACCACCACCTGTTTAAAGAATTGAGGCGGTTTCCGAAAGAAGGGCCCATAGGCCATGTGCCCTTTTTCCAGAAATCGTTTTAAAAGATCCGCCATGTTCTTATGAATAGTCACAGCAAGTTTGGTACAGATATCTTTACTCTGTGGCGAGATAGAAACTTTTTTTGAAACCTGTGCACGCATATTTTTGCTTGTCATTCATCTGTTTGCTGGTTAATGCTTAGTGTTGCTAAGGCTGGTGAGGTTATGTTTTGTTTTTACTGTGTTGTAGGCATACCTATTTTTTTAATAAAGTATTATTGTTCATTCTTTAAAATGGATCCACCTTTAAAGAAGAGAAGGATTGTTTACAGTGATATAAGTAAAAAATGCGAAGAAAGAAAATTAAAGAAAGTGCGGGGTGAAAATCCCTCCAAGACTCATTTTTGTCGTCTTGCATGTCGAAGTCAGGAAACTTACAAGCTAAGCCAGACCAGAAAAAACCTAGGCTTAATACGTGGGCTTATACCATGAAAAGTGATGGAGTTCCCCAAAAGGTATGTCAAAAGTTTATTCTTTCATTGTTCGGCATATCTAAAAAAAGGCTGAGAGTAATCCAGTCAAAAATCAGTGACGGGGTAAGCTTTGAAGAGAGACGAGGCTGTCATAACAACAGACCTCACAAACTAAAAACTGACGTTTTGGAGGTAATGACTCAACACCTAGAATCTATACCAAGTGATCTGAGTCATTACAGTGCACATAAAACAAATTTCAAATACTTTGAAAACCCTGACCTTAACGTTAAAATACTTTACGAAAAATTCAAAGATTTCTAAAACGAAAAGACAAATACAGCTCTGCGAATGTCTTATGTAAAGTACTTTAAACTGTTCAAAGAAAAATTTAGATATGCTTTTGAAAGACCTAAAACTGATGTCTGCAGGAAAAGCTGGCTCGAAATCCTAATGACCCCTGCAAGACAGCCTTTGGAGTTCATAAAAGGAAAGTCGCTAAGCGTCTATCGTTAAAGAAAGAATTCATTTCAAAGGCAAAAAATGAGGAAACTGATCATCTGGTTGTTGAATTTGACTACGGCCAAAATTATCCAATTCCCCGCCTCAACGTCAACAGCCAGTTTTATAAGCGGATGCCATGGCTGTACCAGTTCAATATCCATGTCTACAAATTTGATTCAGCTTTTTTTTATTGTCACATGGAAAACCATGCAGGGAAGAATGGAAATTCTATTGTTTCGTTTCTATACGACTGCTTTAAAAAACTTCTAAGTAAGCCTAGTTTTTCGAACATCAAGACTGTTATCCTCTTGTCAGACGCAACAGGTGGCCAAAACCGGAACACCACTGTTACTAAGTTCTGTGCCTGGTTTGCGAAAATCCATAATTTGCACGATGTTCATTTGTATCCGGTTCGTGGACATTCGTTCAGTCAATGTGACCGAAACTTTGGTATAGTACGAAACAAAGTTAAGAATAAAGAAGTGATTATTGGGTCAGCACGTCCATGGCTCGAAGCGATCATCATGTCTCGAGCTAATCCCTCCCCTTTTGAAATGATAATGGACAAAAGCTTGATTAAGGACTGGGAATCAGGTCTTACCCCATTCTTTTTTAAAGAACCTCTTTCTAAAAACAAAAAATACACTATTATGACGTTCGTTATCATGAAGTACACCAGTTCATTCAGCCTACTATGCTCCGAGTGTTCCCATGTACTCTCCATTCAAGTACCTTTCCACCATGAACACAGACTTATTAAGAAGTATAACTCTTCAACCAGTACCTTCAGTTCCTATTTCTGAAGCAAAGGAGAAAGATGTAAGAAGTCTCCTGAAGTTCTTGCCTCAAGAGGACAGTGATTTGATCGAGTTCGTCCTAAATGAAAAAAACTGATAGGCCTACTGCTTAGACCTACATTGTACACAAGTCTTGTATCTTAGATTTTTTCTTTTTATTAGTAGCCTAATGCAATTTTTACATTTAATTGTCAAAAATAAAGTGTTATTCCAACATAAATTTTATTTTGTAAGCCTTTTTTTTTGGATTTTTGGAAAAAGGGCACATAACAACAAATTTTGTATCATTATTTTGAAAATAACATGAAATAAAATGAATAAAATGTGTGTTGTCATAGCAACAGTCACTCTGCAAACTGTCAGGAAAAAATACTCATATCAATAGTACAATTAGGTTTCATACTAACTATTATGGAGTAAATTTTTGGCCTTGATTTTCTTAAAACAACAAAAAGGATTAAGGGCTTTCACCAATTTTCCTACCCACAATGCAACGCCTGCCAGCATGCCTGCCGCTTGGCCAAAGGCCTGGGCAAGTAAGCAGCTCAGTCGGCTTTTACCTCGTGACGTAAGCACACCTGCAAGCCCGCACCGCACATACACGCGCTAAGATTATGTGGCAAACACGGGGAGGCCACGTTATCGATAACAATTGTTTTTCGACCTCGTTATAGATTAGCCTTGGACTGTAAACACTTGTACAAATAGATTACTAATCTCCTAAACTTGTTATTCAAAACACTTGAATAAACAATATAATCGGCACGAGGCAAGGTTAACCGAGTCGATAAGCCAACCAACACTGCGATGGAACTTCAGTTTCTATTCAACCGAGTTATGTTACAGTTTAACCACTATGTCGCAAACCGTTGAACAGTCAGCAGGCGAGGACATCTACGAAGATATCGAGTGTGCCCAAGTTATAAACTACGAGGACATACAGTTATCTCCGACGAGCGAATGTGAGGGCGAGCTACCTTTAACCAACTTTATACCGAAACAATGTTCTCAGACATCATTGCAAAATATTGTCGAGAACAGCGAGATACCAACAGTGACGGCCCCGACTTTGATCACTCCTATGCAAGAAGCGGAGAAGAAGAAGAGGGCCCACAAGCGCAGGAGGCAGGAGAAGAACGAGCAGTTATTAACTATGAAAAAAACCAAACATATAAGGGAAAACGACGCGAAAGTGATACGAGCAATTCAACCATTACCGAAGACTCAGAGGACACTTTATCAGATGCCACTAACACCTCAGGCCCAACTGAGTCACAGGGAGACAGTATTGGCACGCTTACAATCTCTAACGATAATCTGCAGTCTCGCTACAATGATCTATCAAATCCCGGACCTTCTTATGCAACACTTCCAACTGATTGTGGACGAGTTCGCCAACCCAGCGGCCCTTCTCTACACGACTCTGACACCACGGGAAGTGGACATTCTGGCGGAACTTCTACTTCAATGGGCACAACTGCTTCCTTTACACCCTGGGACGTCATCCTTAAGCAGATGTCTACCAGAACATGGCGTCCCAGAGTGGTACACGACATCATTCGGGCGTCGAGAGGAGACCAATTTACTAAATTTCTTGCGCAGTTTGATCACTACGACAGACTTGCCACCCTCCACACCAATAAATCCTCCGGCGACCAATTCTATGTCATCGCATTCCATGAAAAAGAAAGTTCCGAGTTTGACCACTTCCATGTGTACCACGAGTGCAGTTGGAACTCCCGTAAATGTTCCTGTGCAAGGTTCCGTTGGTACAAGCGCTGCAACTCTTGGCGGAGGCCTCTTGAGTCTAGCCAAGTCTCGCTTGGGAGTAAAGTCGGCAGTGTATCTTCCATTATCTATGTGAGGGGTCCCGAAGGATCGTTCAAATTAGAATCGAAAGATCGATATGGCGATACCCTCTTAGATATCAAGTCATACCCCATGGAGACGGTGCTACAGGAGTCGTCCACCGACTGGTGGAAGGATGCCCAGTACCGCGGGGAGATCGTGACACAGGCAGCAACACCACCGGGACGTCCAATGAACAGAGTCTGGGCGGCGTACCAAAACCTTCTCAAAGAGATCGAAGTAGAGGTAAAAGCGGACCCGGAGTTGGAAGTCACAAAGTTACAACGCAAGAAGTGGTAAAGTTAATGTTCGAAAACAACTGTACGCCAATAGAAAAGATTTTCCGGACTTACTTGTGGATTGTAAATGAAAGATTACAGAATTTTAATCAAAGTGACCGTATAATAGTGAGTTCAATAAAATGTGTTAAATTACGTATAAATTCATGGAAGGTAAGGGATTTTTTCGATCACTATTTAGTTTATAAGCCTTTATTCCGTGCAATGTCTTTAGAGACATTTGATGAGATGTATTTCGATTTTAAGACTAGCTTAAGGATTATTTTTAAACTTCTTTACTTTCAATTTAAACGTACATTGCTTATTAAAAAAATTTTAAAATTGTGTTATTTAGTAGCAAATAGACAGAATGGTAAATTAAATAGCATATTTATAGTAGGGGAAGCAAATGCGGGTAAATCGTTCTTTGTAGACCCTTTGACATTATTCTTCATGAACCGGGGTAATATGTCTAACCCGTCACGGTTTGAACGCTTTTCGTTTTCAGACTGTCCGGATAGACGTATTATCCTGTGGGATGAAGCTAAGCTAGATCCAGGAAATGTGGACAACATTAAACGAATATTAGCCGGTAACGATGTGCAGGTCGCTATTAAATTTCAGGCTACTCAAACGGTAACTGCAACCCTCGTATTTGTTTGCTCTAATAACAATATATTCCCCCACAACGATATTTTTAATTCGTGTGTACTTACCTTTAGACGGCGTAAATTTCCGTTGTGGGAGGAATATATGGAGAACAAATCTTTGCATCCAGTAGCTATAGGTTATTTACTTTTATGGGGTGGGGAAGAGGAGAGGATTAATTTTACATTGTTAAGAAATATATATGTGGAAATTAGGAATGAGATGTACAATGCTGGTTACTGTCAATAATAAATACATAATATGTTTTAACTGTGTTTATTCAAATTATTTACAACAACCTCTCCAATCCTTTCATTATTAAGCCTATCATTAGTGCAATTTAAATACTTATATTCAAATAAAGTATAATCTCTTACAATAGCTTTTTTATTATTTGGAATAATATATGGAAAATATTTAGTTACAAATTCTTGCTTTTGATTTTTTGTAAATGTCTTAAACACTTTTGGATCAAGTCTTTTTTCATTATTAACAATTTCAACGCCGATTTTATGCACACAATCCAATTTTATATATGTTCTACGATCTTCATGGGCAGCATGTCGTCGGCTGGCTGATTGCTATGGTTTTGCAGTGGTTGTGGTGGCTGTTGAAGAGGAACCTGCAGCGGTAACGGTAGGTGGTTTGGTAGGTAATGTTTTATAACCATAAGCGGTTACCATGGAATCATTTTGATTAATAAAGGCAGATTGGCCAGTGTATATTGTAGATTGTGTTCCACAATTGGAATTTGGATTGTAGAAATCATAGGAATACTCTAATTCTGTAGAGATATTTATTTTATATATTACTGTTATGTCTTGTACGGCATCATCAGTAATTGTAGTGGAATAACTATTAACAGGTAAGACTCCAATATGTAATGACGGTGGCATAACACCTCCACCGAATTCATTGAAACCATGGTTTGCACTTCCTGAATGTTCTATATACGTATAATATCCAGGTTTAAAGGTGGATAGTCCAGCTGCGTCGATGGAGCGTACAAATATTTCACCTGTATCAGCTGTTTCTGTATCACCAGTCCAATATTTCTGGTTTGTATATTTTTATTACCAAAATTCATTATAGCACTATCGGAAATGAATGGCACTGAAGGTAATTGCGGATTTAATCGGCACACCTGTGGAGCATAATTATATTCACAGGAACGATTGTTAGCACCGTTTTCTATGTTATAGATGTTTATCGACTTCATAACTTCATGGAATGTAGGACAACCGGAGTATAATGGAAAGTTTAAACAATAATAGTCTCTTAATAGCTGTATATTACCAACAGTACAAGGTATCTTATCTAAGGTAGGTAATGATGCCCCTTCAAGTTTTTCGCCCCACCAATGTTTCCAATCATCAACGGCGTCTGTCGCCACACCGGTTGGTAAACACGGATTATCGGCACTTGCTGTATATTACATATTACATCCACCATACGTATTTTCTAATCCATAGGCTGACATACCCATTATAAACATATTTGAATTAACAGGTACTAGTCCTGACGAAGCTGTAACAAACGGTGTACGAAATCCCATTGGTTGGATACTGGTAAAACAGTTTTTAACATCACAATTAAACGGTAAATTATCAAATTCAACTTTTGTCATATACCAAGGTAATACACGTACAGGTACATTTGCATACGGCGTGGTCAATAATATTTGTTTACAACTGTCCAACGATGTACCACTGTCAAAACACTTATCTTCCGGAAACCGCCTCAATTGCGATGAGAGGAAGAACGATTCTTTCAGTACAGTAGAATGTCTACGTGTACTTTTGATTATTTATTATGTAGAGTGAAGCATCGATTATTAAAGAAGAAGGACCTACTTCCTCAGCAAATATAACCCGAGGAGCGAGTCGTCATAACATTGAGGTTTGTAAAATACCAAATTATATGCAAAATGAAACAGGTTCGTTATCTGTCATATTTTACTCACTTGTCAGGCAGTATTTATAGGAAATGTACATTGAACACATTTATGAACAAATTTTTACTAGGCACTTTAACATAATACACACACAAATATAAGCAAAGGCCTATAATCGAAATCTACACCTAGCAATACCGAAATCTAGCAAATACCGTAAGTACGGCATAAAGGTATGGCTCTTGTATCAGCTATAAATTTTTATACAAGTAACTTAGAGATGTATGTTGGGGTTCAGCCTAATGGGCCATTCAACATGAGTAACAAACCTCATGATTCAGTGTTACGCCTAACTGAACCAATTACTGGCTTCTAAAAGAAATGTCACAGCAGACAACTGATTTGTTTCGTTGCCTCTTGCTGATGAACTTCTAAGAGAGAGGGAAATAACTCTTCTACAGCAAAAAATCTTAAACAACAAATTAAATGTTATATATTTAATTTATTTTATTTTTTAGATTGAAACGTTGCTGGCTCTTCGTCAAATCAGTCCGATAAATGAAGGATATGAGAAGAACTTTCATACGGATTCTGATCCCAACAATGTCGAAAAACAGGTAAAACAAAAATGAATCACCGATTTTTTTATTCATGTCGAATTCAACCTGTTTATATATATATATTGTATATACTGTTTTTCATACGACTTAAAAAGAAATGATAGCATACCTAAAAAACCTCTAGGCCACTAAGGCTGGCCTATCCAACTTGGGGTAATTCAAATTCAGTTCAAACTGAGTTTCAAATTCAGCTACGTTAACAGTCGGTACATCAAATTTCCTACCCGCATTGTTGGCGATGCCCGAAGCCGAACATGCAGCTGCGGCAAGTAATCAGTGCAACTGTTGAAACTACTCGGGTGAAGTAGGCTAGCATGCACGCACGTTATTCTTGCATGTCAACCTTGCCTCGTATCGTGTTATCCAATGGCCTTGCCTCGTGGGCTTAGTCGACCTCGATTAACACTTGTGTTTGTTATCCGATCTATTTGTGGAAATCCGAGTAAACAACAACAGATTAATTTCTAAAGTACCCGAGGTGATTTCAGAAGTACGCAGCTAGGCATGCGGCAGTATGTTAGTAGAGTTGGAACGTTAGTCCATATATATTTATATCAGTTCGAATCGTTCGTAACGGATGATAGGCATAAGTGTTATAAGCGAGGACAACGCTCAGGTGATTGAAACACAAGATTGCGAGGTTGTGATATGTCAGGAGGATATAGTACCGATGGAGGATCCGCTGGAATTCAAATTAGCGGACTTAGTGGGAGTGGCGAAGAGAGGCAAAAGGACAAGGAATATACCGGATTGATACCGGCAGCGGAGATTGTACTGGAGAAAAACCAACAGACGCTGGACCGTATTCCCCTGACGCCACCTGCGAAGAAGAGGTAAATGGTATTCGACATCAAATGGAACGTGCATCGCATAGTGCATGGAATGATTTTGAGTTTGAGCATTACTATGGAGACAGTGTGCCAAGCGTTCAACGATATGGCCGAGGATCTGTTCCCCCCTCATGTAACGGAAGCGATACAAGCAGTGTTGCTGGAATTTTACTCGCTGAAACTTGGCAGTCCATTGTTAGATTATGCTGCAATATCCATCCTGCCAGACGATTGGTCCACGACGTCATTTTGTATGGAAACAGCGAACATCGTTCGAAGTTGGTTAGCGAGTTTATTACCGCCGACCAAATCGCCCGAACCTATACCAACCAAGTCAACTTTGAACAGTGTTTCCACATCGTCTGCGACCACCACAAAGCCAATTACAACCATCTCCACGTCTACCACGCTTGTTCATGGACGTCCCGTCGCTGTTCCTGCCGGCGGTATCAAACGTATCGCAGAACAAATGCTTACAGGAGGCCAAAGCTCTTCGGAAGAATTGATGCCGCCGACATTATTTCCATCATGTTCTACTTTTCTGAGGGAAGCAGGGAAATCGTCCAGATACGATGTGGAAAAGCTGCCTGGCGATTTCCTGGTAGACCTCTGCATATTCCCCATAAAGGACTTGCAGACCATTTGGATACCTCGGAGGATTGGTGGAGGCGTTCGATCTTCGGGGGCAAATTGAAAGTCAGTCTGCGGAAGAAAGACAAATCCCTTTTGGGAGCAGATATGCCGTCTCACGCGGGAGTGGATACAGCAGCTGCAAAAAAATCCGGACGTGGTAAAGAAAGTGTACAACAAATGAAAAATGGTGTAGTGAGTGAAATAGTTAATGTTATTTTAGAAACGTGCTGTTGCCCAATTGAATATTGAATCAAACTTACAAATGCTTAAACATTCGGACAGGGCTGTTGTTGCCGCTTTCAAACAGGTGCATAAGCAATTGAATATATGGTTAATTAAAGACTTTATGTTACACTTTAAAAATATTATACCTTTATTCCGTGTCATTAACATGCAGGATTTAGACAGAACGTATATGAATGTCCAACCTAGCGTTAATTTAGTTTTAAGGCTTTTGATTTTTAAATTTGGGGATATAGATATAGTAAAAGAATTTCTATTAATTTGTTATCAAATTTGTAATCGCGTCCACGGTAAGGTGTCCTTGTTTATTTTTGGCGATTCGAACGGTGGAAAAACCATGTTTTAGACAGTTTAACTTCTTTTCTTGTTAACCGGCGCACAATGCGTAACCCATCGCGATATGTACATTTCTGCTTTCAGGAATGTTCAAATCGCAGGGTTATCTATTGGGTTGAGGCCAAACTCGATCCGGCTTATTCATTAAAATGAATGTTGTCCAGAGATGCCGTTACAGTTGGTGTCAAATTTGACCGTGATACCACTATACACAATACACCAATGTTTGTATCTCGTAATAACTAGGTTTTTCTGTCGTCCAACGCGTTTAGTAACAGGGTTAAACAATTTAGATGGAAAAAATGTAACTTTCTAAGGGATCATAAGAATACAAAATTAATCCAATAGCTGTAATGTGTTGGGTGGCTGGGGAAGTAGGATTTAGTTATAATATGGTAGAAGAAGAATTAATTAATGCAACAATATTTTTGAATGAAAACGATGTTTATTAACAATAAAATACAAATAAACTTACTTTTATTTTAAATTTATACCCTCACTAAGAAAAACGAAGTATCTACTAAAAAATGACATATTGAGATATGCATATCACTGAACTCAGAAAAATTAGCTCTTTCTATTTAGCTTAATAATAATGCTGTATCTGAAGCGGTATAGGTTATTTTAGTGTAAAACACAGTATCTACATATTATTATGGCTATGTGCTTAGGGAAGAACACAATAATCAGTGTGTATCTTTGTATTTCTGGAAGGAAGAAGGAGGACCTCGCAAGTACCTTTTACTGTTTTTTAAAGTATCACAGAGATGCAAAGAACATAATTATCTGGCTTGATAACTGCTCAGGTCAAAATAAAAATTGGTGTCTGTACAGTTTTTTAGTGATGATTATAAACTCAAAGGAAGTAGCTGCAGACACCATTACCGTAAACTACTTTGAAGCCGGCCTTAGGCCGGAAACACACTTGTCGTTTTTTTCCGATCGCATTTTTTACCGTCGCCGCCGCACCAGTAGTGGCGCGTAGGATGGTATTGCGAGTTACACATTGGTCGGAAAAATAAACGATCGGTTTATTTAACGCCGACGGCAGCAATGCAGCCGACCATTGCCACTATAATCGACGGATTTTTTACCGACTCTCTCGAAATGGTGGCGTACGTGACTAAATGCACGGTTAAACATTCATCGTCCAGTCTACCGCCGACCGCTCTTGTGTACGCATTGATAGTGGTGTAGTTGTGTGATTTTATCATGGCCGAAGTAGTTGTAATTGACAATGAATTATTAATTCATTATGTTCAAGAAAGGCCTGTGCTCTGGGATAAAACCTTGGACATTTTTAAAGATAGAAACGCCACAAGAAATGCGTGGCATGATGTTTGTCTTATACTTAGGAATGATTTTGATAACCTGGAAGACAGCAAAAAGAATGACTTTGGTAAGTACAAATAATTTTATCTATTTATTTTATAATGCTATTGAGTTAACCTTGATAGTCTTCAATTTATTTATTTTTCTTTGCAATTGTAAATTTATTAAAAAATACAAATAATCAAAATTTCAAAAACAAACAAAAAACACCGTACATTACACAAAAAGGCAAAGACACTAAAACGTTTTTACAAAACAACAAAGATCTTTTAATAACACTAGCAGATAAGAGAGCGGTCACAGTGGCAGTGAATAAAGTAGATTATAACAATTAATTATAACACAATGTATATGCTTAACCCTTTCTTGACCATTGGGACTTTAAAGTCCCTACTAGTTAAATCCATCATAATCTAACAATGCATGTCAAAAACACTTTCCTGACCATTGGGACTTTATAGTCCATATGTTTCTGTATTTTTCATAATGATTTAGTTCATCGGAAACTTGTTAGACAGCAGCACATTTAGTTTTTGTGGAGATACTACATGGTCTTGAAGTGTTGAAAACAGCTGCTACTGTAATTTGTTTGATAAAATTAAATCTTTGAAGGTAAGTGATATATTTTTGTTTTTTCTTTTGTATTATAGATTACTTAATTAATATACTAATCCGTAGGCTAAACCATGGAATTTAGATTACTTTAGTTTTGTATAAAGTCAAATGTATTATATGTAACATTTTTGTTGAAATATGTATCAATATTGAAATGGGACTTTCAAGTTCCATTGGTCCACCAATCAGTATTACCTAAAGTAAGGTTATGTTTTTTGTTTTCAAAGTAATAGAATGTTTTCAGTTCATATTATATTTTTATCTGAATAAATATTGTCAAAAACAATAGCAGTTTTATCACTCAATTTGAAATATTATTTATAACTTCAATGATACTATACAAAATACTTATTTTTCTCAGGCCTACAGAGTTATGCCTGTACATTCACACAATAGGTAACAAAGCAAAATACAGATTTTTTGTATAATAGCCTGCTATTATATTTTTTGTTGTAGTTGAAATGGATCGACCTCTAAAAGACAAAGACATCAATGATTTACTAATAGAAGAAATACCACAAGATTTTGGCTGCCTAACAGATATTGAAAGTGACGATGATGACGAAATAATGCTCAATGTACCTCCAACAACATTTGATAAAGTCTTCCAAGAACAGTTAGAAGGTAACTATTGATTTTTGCATTTCACTCAATTCAAGTTACTACAATTCTTGCATTTTGAAACAACACAGACTTATAAATTTACGAACTAAGGCCTAGACCTAACTAAAAATGTTTCAAGTGACTATACTTTAGGCCTACTAATAATTTGTTTGTTTATGTCCTTTTACCTATTGCATTTTATTTGTATATTAATTTAAATTATTACTGTACTTTTTTATTCCTATAGATGTGATTGAGTCTTTGCCAGTTGACATGGATTCAGATGAGATGGAAGGGTTATTAGATGAACCTTCTCACTCTCCACAACCAGAGCCAAGTAGTTCTACACCAATTGATGCTTCTGCACATAGGCCTAAGCCTACAGCACAAAAGTCAGGGAAAAAAGCATTAAAAAAACACCAGGAGCCTAACAGACATTGGCGGAAACGAGAAGTCAATACATGCATTCCAACTTATTCTGGCAAAGAAGAAGGTAATACTGAATTAAATTTTTAGTTATATTATATGTATATATTTCATTCTTGCTGCTAACTAAATCAGAATGAATTGTTCTGATTATTAGGTCCAGTTGATGATCACTTTGCCTCCTGTAAGACAGCCACTGATGTTTTTACAACAGTTATCGAACCAGCTATAGCCCAAATTGTTTACCAAAGTAATCTGTATGCTGTCCAACAAAATAAAATATTAAATATTAACTCAAATGACATGTACGCATTTCTTGGAATTAATTTTCAAATGGGTTATATAGTAATGCCTTCGTGGAAGGACTACTGGTCTACAAGCCCAGATCTTGGTTCGCCCTTGATCAAAGATACTATGAGTCGCAGCAGGTTTGAAAATATTTTAAATTATTTACATGTAAATGATAACATATTGGCACCTAAAGATTGCTTGGATAAATTATATAAACTCAGACCTTTAATTGATACTATGAATGGCCAGTTTACAAAAATTTATAATATTACAAGGGAAGTGTCGATCGATGAATCAATTATATTATTCAAAGGACGCTCAGTTCTAAAACAATATAACCCTATGAAGCCCATCAAACGCGGCTTCAAATTGTGGTGTATGGCAGACCAAAGGGGTTATATCTCCAATTTTGAGGTGTACCAAGGTAAAAGCGATAAGCAAGTACCAGAAGAATTTTTGACATTTGGTTTGGGTGAACGAGTTGTTCTCCAACTGACAAAACCCTATTGGGGAACATGGTTGACAGTGTATTTCGACAATTATTACTCGTCTTTGCGACTGGTAGAAAAGTTAAATTATTATCTTTAATTATAATAAATTATTTCATGATAAACAATTTGGTTTTAGGAAGAATTTTAGTACGGAGACTGCACTGGTTCAGTTTGTGAATGAGGTGACCGAGGCAATGGATGAGTGGTGGGCCACGGTGGGTGTGTTCTGTGACTTGTCCAAGGCCTTTGACTGCGTAAATCATACCGTGTTGCTGGCAAAGCTGGTCGACTACGGAATCGGTGGTAGTTGCCTCTCCCTTATTGAGTCTTACCTTGCCAATAGAAAGCAAAGAACAATAATTTATAAATATAATATTAAATACACTTCGGACTGGAAGGCCACCACAATCGGGGTACCTCAAGGGTCAGTATTGGGGCCCTTATTTTTTTTACTTTATATAAATGATCTACCGAAAGCTATAAATAAGGATCTTATTTTATTTGCTGACGATACTACAGCAATTATAAAGGATAAAATAGTCACTGAATTACCATTATCTCTCAAAAATACTTTGGATGAAATGGAATCATGGTTTCATCAAAACGGGCTAAAATTAAATATTGATAAAACACAGATTATAAAATTTTCCGCTAGTAATTATAACCAACAAACATTTGAAATATTAAATTCTGTAAAAAGTCATAAATTTCTGGGGGTTTTAATGGATGAGAGACTTAATTGGAAAGACCATATGGATTACATTAAGCATAAATTAAGATCAATTTCATATGCATTTTTACGATTAAGAGATAGTGTTTCCCTTGATGCTTGTAGAATTGTGTATCATGGTTATGTAGAGTCTATCCTAAGATATGGAATAATTCTTTGGGGCATTGCGTCGGGAGTGAATTCAATATTTATCTTACAGAAAAAAATAATTAGAACAATGACGAATTCTAGCCCACTAAAGTCATGTAAAAATCTTTTCCGAATGCTAAAAATTCATACACTTGCTGGACTGTACTTATATGAAATCTTGAGTTGGGTTCATGATACTAAAAATGAATTACCGGCAAAATCTAAATTTGACCACAGCTATAATACAAGAAATGCAAATGATTTTAAACTTCCCAAACATCACCTGACTTTATTTGAAAGAAGTCCACAGTATTCTGGTTTGAAATTATATATTAGGCTACCAAAGGAGTATAAGGAATTAAATGTTAGGCACTTTAGGAATAAATTAAAAGTTGCCATTATGGATAGAGCATATTACTCAGTTAAGGAATTTTTAGTAAGCCCTGTAATTAGTTTATAGTTAATTTTATTAAGTATTTTATGTTGAAAAGCCGGACTATATTTCATCATGTTTTTATTGTTCAGTAAATTTTATATTCTGACAAGGCACCTGTACTGAAATATTCATATAAAAAACAAAAATGTATTGAATTATTATAATTGTACGTATTGTGCTAATAAATTATATCTATCTATCTATCTAAAATGCGAACAGATTCTGGCTTGTGGCACGATAAAAAAAGAAAGGAAAGGTCTACTTATTCTTGCAGTAGATAAAGACTTATCAAGGGGAGACTATGGTTACCGGCACTCTAATTTAGATATAGGGGTGTACAAGTGGATAGATAATCGTCCGGTATATTTTGTGTCCAATTTCCATGGAACTGAAAAAAGTGTAGTTCAACGAACTAACAAAGAAGGAAGAAAGTTGGATATACCATGCCCTTCAATTGTAAAGGACTACAACAGTCACATGGGTGGCGTTGATCTTGCAATTATATTGCGTCAATCGCAAGTCTCGAAAATGGTGGCATCGAATTTTCTGGGGTATCATTGACATTGCTTTTGTAAATTCATATATTATTTATAATTCATTATATCCGGAAAATAAATTAACTGTTTTACAGTATAGAAGATGTGTCAGTCAGGGCCTAATGGCCAAAGTCAGGAAACCACAAAATAAACGATCTCTCTCAAAGGTAGAAAGAACACCTTCTACTTCTCAGCCTAAGAGAGGACATACATGCTCATGGTCTGTTTCTGATGATGTCAGGCTAGGTAATAGAGGAGTTCATTATGTTGAATTTGTTTCGAAGCGAGGCAGATGTGAAGTATGTGGAAAAAGAAAAATTGAATCTCGACCACATTCTATATGTAACATGTGCAAAGTGTACTTGTGCGTTAACGAAAAAAAAACTGTTTCAAAGAATTCCATGATTACTAATCATCTACTTATTGTTCTTATAAATTTCATAGTGTTTATGTTTTACATTTTTATTAAATTTGTATTATTAATGAAATTTTGTTGTTCTTAGTAATACTTTCATTAGTTATTCATTTGTTATTTACAATAATATTGTACAATGTTACGTATATAATAAACAGTATTTATATATACAGGCTACAGTATTTTTTAGAATAATTGTTAATGTAATAACTATTTTACTTTTAAATCAAAATTTTCACAAAAAATGTTTTTTTTTTAGAAAATAAAATTCAATTTCAATCAATATGTCTACATTTATTTCTAGTGTCGTTCCTAGACCAAAGGGACTTTAAAAGTCCCATAAACAATTTTCCAAAATTCAGCCTAAGAAAAATTTTTTTGGGTAAAAACTTGGTACAAGCCTTTCAAATTAAAGAGTTTTAAGCTGATTTTTGTGGAAATTATTAATTTTAAATTACTAATTTTATAAGTGGTCTAGAAAGGGTTAAGTTTTCTGGTTTCACGTATCTTGGCCCTCAGATCTTTGACATCTGCCAGGGAATGCTTCCAACCCTTGACACGAAGTACTTGCAGAGAATGTTTCTCACATTGTTGGCTTTCAAACCTCCTCTTGTATTGCACGCTACTTGGATGTCTTCAAGTCCTGTAATTGACGTAGCATCCTCAACTACGTACCCATCTCTATCTCGGAAGCACAATACAGGCCTTGACAATATCAGTAGCAAAATCAAGTTGTACATTCAAAGGACGGTGAAAAATTCGCCATTTGTTACTCAGTATTCCGAAAGCGCACTCTATGTACCTTCTTGCTCTACACAGTCTGTAGTTAAATATCCTCTTTTCAACAGTCAAGTGAGTACCAGCGTAAGGTCTCAACAAATGTTTATGTAAGCCAAATGCAGCGTCAGCAACAAAGAAATAGGGGACTTTCGGGGTTTCTGTTCCTGATAGGCACATCTCTTCCGGTATATTATGTGAACCACTTTCAATTGATTTCCACAGCTTAGTGTCTTTGAAAATAGAAGAGTCACAGTCTTTTCCATAACTTCCAATGTTCACGAAAGTAAATCGGTACGAAGTGTCTGCGATAGCCATTAACACAATAGAATAATAATCTTTATAATTGAAGAACATATAACCACTTCCCGCTGGACACACGAGACGGATGTGCTTTCCATCTATCGCACCTATACAATGAGGGAAATTTGCTATTGATTCAAATCCCTTTGCTGATTCCTCCCAAGTTTCTTTAGTGGGTGATGGTATGCACTGACTTTGCAAAACTAGCCACAGAGCTTGACATACCTCTCTAACAATCAATCTTGCTGTAGATATTCCAATTTTGTACGAATAATGGAGGTCGGTAAATGTGCAACCACTGGCCAAAAACCTAAAAATAAAAACATTATTTTTGTGTCAATGCAATACAATTGTAGTTAACAAGTTGTAATTATTTAATTTATTTCCTTATTTTGCCTTACACATATTTTATTTTCAGGTAAAGAAGTCGTGAAAAGGTGGAAACATTTACATGATGTTTTTATCAAATCACAAAAGAATTTCAAAGAATCAAAAGCAAGCGGTTCACAGGCCTCCAAGAAGAAAAAGTCCATATTTAACGATGAACTACAGTTTCTGCGAAAAATATACGAGGAAAGAGAAACAGAAGAAAGCTATAACAATGGAGATGAAGACAACGATATTGAAGAACGAAGTGTTCAACCAGTACCAGTGACTACAGTAGAAGAAACCGAAAAAGTTGTTTCCAAATCAAAACAACCTACAAGACTAAAGAAAAAAATTGATGAAGTAGATTTAAAAATTTTGCAGGCTTTAAAAAAACGAACATGAGAAAAAAAACGAGAAACTGCCATTTTTTGAAAGTTTGTTGCTTCATGTAGACAAGTTTGATGACAATCAGTGGCTTCAATGCCAAATGGAATTTCTGCAAGTCATTTCGAAAATTAAAAACACATACCCTTCCATACATCAAACCCATAACGTATACAACCAATCTAGTTCACAGATTCAGCAGTTTAATCAACCATCAAATTTTAATTTTGCACAACGTTTCAATGTTTCCCAGATGCCTCAACAAGCACTTATGACTAACATACATTCACCGCAGTTTACAAGTATTCCAGTTCCAGCACAACAAATGACCTTCTTTCCAATCACAAATTTCCAGCCAATTTCAAACGTACCGCAGGAGAAAAGTTCCGCCGCTCAGAATTATGAAAATTATTCACACATTATCAGGGATGATAATGTTCAGTCTAGCAACGAACATTCAATAACTTCACTATCTTCAACTAACACTATTGATTTTGCAGAGTTGTAATTCATAATGATCACATATGTAATATAGCTTATTCTGTAGAGAAATATAAGATTTTGTAATCTAAAAATTGTTTGAATTAATTCCCAACTCTCAATTTTACTTACCTTAAAGTTATTGCCAGCATTTCCACCGGTTGAATACAATTCCTCAATCTAGTATTTTCCCGTTGCATAAGATTTTTCAGCAGGTTGTGCAGTTCGTTGAATGACGAGATTGACATCCTAAAATAATTGAAAAACTTTTCTTCATCGTTTCTTAAATCAGGAAACAAAGTGTAGAATTAATCCAACTTCTTCTCTCCTTTGATTAATCGGATGAACCCAAATTAGTCTATTTTTTCGCTTCCTGTTCAATCGACGACGAAATAGCAATAATGCAAGAAGTTGTTTTCTATTCATGTTATACACAAAACTATTTATAATATGATAAAACAACAGTTTTAAATAGACACTTGTTGCTCGATTGTCAGTGATTCGACTGATGTGGAGTTGGTGTGTGATTAGACAGCGACGGATATTTTACCGCCCAATGTGTAAACGCTACATTATGTTAGAGCGGCGACGGTAAAAAATCCGATCGGAAAAAAAACGACAAGTGTGTTTCCGGCCTTACATTTATGGCAGCAGACAGTTTTCATCACAACGTTGAGCAGGCACTGAAACAACAAGGTAAAACCCTACGATTTCCAGGACTTTTGTGATGCTGTAAAATCATCCAGACAATCCGTTGAAACAAAGCAAATGGAACGTTCAGTCTTTTATGAGTGGCCTGATTACACTTCACAAACAAAACTTAAAAATGATCCCAATCGTACCTGCTTGGCCGACATGGCCCAAGTCCAAGTGTGTCGAGGAAAGTCATGTTTAATGTATAAGAAATCTCACAAAGATGAGACATCAACAGCTCTTAACTTCTTGATGAACAAAGGATTGAAACATCTTAATATAAAGAACGATTTTGTTATTGGCATTGACAATTTTCAACTTTCACCATCATTACCAAAGCCTTCCGGGTTCTGCAAAGAAAAAGAGACAATCGCCAGTTTTCTGTTGAGCACCTACATGACAAAGGTAAATATTTTATTTTACTACAAAATTATTATTGATTTTCTCTGATAAAAATGTACAACATTTTAGAATTGTTATATAATTGAGCTGTATTTTATTCTAATAGTATAACCTTTCAGAACCGGAGTTAATGGGCCTAAAAGTTTGTTTGTAACTTATAGGTTACAGTGGGACTCTATTCTGCTACAAATAACATTTTTTAACATTTTCACGTTTGTTTTTAGTAACTTTAGCCAAATATTTAACTACATTATGAATATTTTATATGTTTCAGGTTAACTTTTTGACTTTGTTGATAAATTATTGGATGATTCTGTGTCCGATATTGAAGGATTATCAGACGATGAATACGAGGACCCTACATTCGTACTTCAAGAAAACCAAGCTACAGCGCATAGTTCGGACTCTGGGGAAGAAGAGGAAATCGAAGACAGAAATATAGACCTTCCTATTGTCCCTCGAATGGGAAGAAACGAATGGAATGAACTTCAGGCCTTTCATCCTCTCCCGGCAGCTCCACCGTTTGAACTTCCTCATGTGGTAAATGATCGGAAAAGCCCATTTCAATCATTTTCGAGGTATGTACCTGAAAATGTTTTTATTAATATTGCTAGTGCAACATCTCATAGGATTTTGGCGGATACTTCTTCGACTTTTGTTGTCACTGTACCAGTGCTAAAGAAATTTATTGGTATGAACATTGTTATGTCATATCTAGGGTATCCTCGAACAAGAATGTATTGGGCAGCTAAAACACGTGTCCCACAAACAGCAGACTGTATGACTCGAACAACATTCTTCCTAATATGTAGTAATCTCACATGTAGAGATTATGCAAGAGTTACCGAAGAAGAAAAGACCAAAAATAAATTTTGGAAAATTCCTCCAATTGTAGATAGTGTCCATGCAGCCTGCCTTAATAAAGAGAGATCGTTACAAATATCCATTGATGAACAGATGATTCCCTTTCATAGTCATGTTGAAATGAAGCAGTACGTTCTAGGAAAACCCAACCCTATAGGGCTGAAAATTTTTGTTTGTGCAGCTCGAGACGGTTTACTGCTGGACTTTTTTTGTACCAAGGAAAAGGTGACGGTATCTTTGATTCTGAATCACCATTACCTTTCGATTTATGTGAGAAAGTAATTCTAAAATTATGTTCAACCATACCAGAAGGGTGCAACGTATACATGGACAGATATTTCACTACAGTGCGGGTTATTGATGAGCTACATACAATGAGCCTTCATGGAACTGGGACTTTACAGAAACATAGAATACCTCCTGATTGTGACTTTGGTACTGAAGCTGCACTAAGGTGACGTGGGATTCAATGTGTAAGAAAAGATTGACAGGTTTGTGTGGTAAAATGGCTAGACAGTAAGCCAGTGGTTCTAGCCTTAAATATCCATGGTGGAAAACCAGAACAACAGATAACTCGGTGGTGCAAAAAAACTAAAACTTACATTGAAATCCAGAGACCAGAAATTGTTGCACAATATAATATGAATATGGGTGGAATTGATCTACTGAATAGAATGATCGCATATTACCGAATTGCAGCTAAAACCAAGAAATGGACAGTAAGGGCTGTATTCCACATGATTGATTTCTCTATAGCTGCGTCCTGGATAGAGAGACGACGCAGGGATAAAATCAATGTTGGTAAGAAGGATCGTTTCGACCTCTTGGACTTCAAGGTTGACCTGGGATACTTTCTACTGAACGCAGTAAATGAAATTGAGGGTGTACAAGACGACAGAGAACTACTTAAAGATATTGAGCCAAATAGGAAGAAACCTATACAATTCCATTGCCATGTGATGTACTTCGCAAGACAGGAGCGCTGCACCTCCCAGCCCCCTGGTGGCACATACACAAGATGTAGAATTCCCGGATGTAACTGTCCCAAATGCCGGTTTCAGTGTACAACTTGTAAGGTTTTTCTTTGTTTGAACAATAACAGAAATTGCTTCAAACAATTTCATGAAATGTGATTGAAATCAAATAAGTAAATTTGTTGTATTGTTTCTCAGTGTTAAGTTGAGTATAATAAAACCAAAATCAATTTCTAGTAGAATCATACAAACTACAAACTTAGGAAAGTTTACACTAACAGAACGATTCAATCGTACGGTAATGAGCGAAAGAGAGTGCAAACACAAATGACATTTTTTAATATGAACACGGCAGACCATTAGTCGTATATATATACCCCGGGCTTGACCGAATCGCCGGGCGCTCGCACGTTGATATTTCTCTACCAGAACGTGCTGCTGTCAGACGGGAAATAGTTCTAAAAAAAAAAAAACAGGAGTGAAGCGCAGCCCTTTTCTTGTTGTGGATTGTAATAAGGAAATGTTTTATGCTTCGGGAAAGGCTTTGGCTCCTAATTACCAAACGAAGTTCAACGCAGAAACCCGCCCTATATCAAATAATATTCAGATCTGAAAACATGCAGACAGTGCAGCATCGTGATACATAAATGGCGCTTTTAGCTCCACAGCTACCGTCAAGAAAAGCCAAAAGAAGAATAAAAATCAACGACCCGTGCCATCTACAAGAAATACAGCTTGAAAAAGCTTTTGATGGACCGAGTCCTTTGTCAAATGAGAAGTTTAAGGATCTACAATCTTTAAAAAGGTATTGCAGACCAGAAGCTCAGGATTTTCTCAACACAGTTCCCCACCAAGGGCCCGTCAACGTTGGAGAAGACGACGAAGAAAGAAACAGTGATTTTTAAAAGTCAGATTAGGTTTCGTTGAGCCTTTAATAAAATAAGAATTAAAGTCTAATATTAGATCTAACATTTTTTTTGTATTTCAGGGTAAAGACTCTGGTAAAAGAAGTCAAGTACCGTACCCAAGATTGTGGTTAGCAAGTAGAACTTCAAACCTTGATAGACGTTTTTACAGTAACTTTTATACAGTTCTTTGATTTGTATACTTCATTAAAAACATTTTTTTAAATAATAATAAATTCAGGTTTTAGATTTTTACATTTTAAGATTAAACTCTCTACAAAACTGGTTTTAGATTTTATTCTAAACTCAAATAGATTTAATCCAGAATAATAACGATCAGAGTCCATGACGTGATACAAAAAAAAAAAAATTTAGGGGTGTACTATCAAGTTTTATTTTTAAAAGCAGATTGTACTCCTAAGTGATACATAAAATAAAAAGTAATAGTTAAGACAGTATAACGTTATAAACTTTTAAAACGCTCACCTGAAACCCCTGCAAATTAAGTTGTCATTTGTAAATAAAAATCTGGATGATTTCATAGAGTTAGAGAAATTTAGAGATTTATTAAATAAATTAAATATCTTATACAGGGTGAGTTTTATGTCCAGGCACACCAGGATATCATTTACGACCTGAGATATCAATGTGAGACCTTGACATGGTCCTATTATAGCATTTCTTTTACTTTTTTTAGGTGGTTAAACATTTCGCCCTCATGTTCTTGTGACGTTAATTCAAATAGCGCGCTATAAATGATCAATGCTATGCCTTTGAATCGCCTTGTTTACAGACAAAGAAAGGGCCGAAAAAGAAACCAATCAGTTTAGACCAGAAAGAGAATTTAGACCCTTCAGTCAGTTCCAGTTTGTCACAGGTGTGGACAAAGGGGTCACATTAGTCCTCAGTGTAGAAATGTTCCCACTCCACAAAATCACTTTAGGGAAAACCCTCACAATTCAAAAAAGAGTAAATTAGGGGAAACTAGTCGGGTTATCCTTTACAGCTCCCAAACCATTTCGCGCCGACTACAGTCACATACATTTTTATCGTTCATTTTACAAAAAAAAATTCTAAATTCAATGCACTTACCACAAAAAAAAATTAAACACCAAACCCCCTCACAAGATAAATTACCAGTATAATTCTAAAGGTAGACAATGGTCAACCGCAAACAACTTGAACAGTTTGAGTAATTTAAGTCTAATCCCCAACTGTTTATTATGTAACAAAACTGGACATTATATCTGGGAGTGTGTCTCTTTTGTCAGACAGAAGAGAAAAACTTCTAGCTTTTCTGCTGTAGCAAAAAATTCTTTCACTCGCAAAGGTTATAAGCCCTTTAAATCTAAAGCCTTAAGCAACAAGATTTTACCTCTGGCTCAAGCATTTTTCAAAAATTTAAAAATAAATGCCCTATTAGATTCGGGTTCAGTCAGAAGCATCATATGTTCTGAACTTTTTCAAAAATTAAAAGCCATAGGGGTAGTTAAACAAATAAATGAGGTAAAATCGGAGTGCCTCACAGCCAACAACGAAAAGTTGGAAATAATTCTCGAATGTCTAGTTCATTTTAGAATCGAACATTGCAGTTGGACTTTCAAATTGTTGGTGGCACCTCAATTGTCCTATCCATTGATTTTGGGTTCCGATTTTTTTCTTAAAAGTCAGTTACTTCTGGATATTTCAAAGGCACCTTTAATTTCAGTTTTAACAAGGCTGAACCCTTTAAATTGGTAAACTTTCAGAAAAATATTCCCCCTGCACTACGCTTATCCACCACTACCCAAGTATCACCAAATCCTTTAGGGCATCTTGTCGTAGCGGAGCTACTCATATTTCACAATAATTAGCTTCGTGAGATATCCCCGGCAATAATATGCTCGTTCCAGCGGAAAAGAGAATCAATAACTTCGATAAACATCTCGGCCCTAAAAAGGGCCTGTTTCAGTCAGCGTTCTGCGATTTTCCCGTAAATGCCTTTTACGGGAAAACTCGCCTTAACTTCCTCGGAGCTTCACTCCACATGTCCCCGGCCGATATAACATCTGTCTGGCGAACATAGGCATGTTCGACCGCCAAGGACACGTCGATATCGGTCGGCCACTTCAATAATCTTCGTTTACTTTCCTCGGGAGTTGAGACCTCATCTTCCGAGAAAGTCACTTAGCTATTTTCCCCAACTTCTTTGGCCCTCATAAGGACCGTTCGAGCAACGCACAGCAGCTGTCTGGGAAACGTCGACACGTTCTCCCGCCAAGACTCTACGTCAACAATCGAATGGTTCCTTAACTTCTACCGTTTAACTTTTCCCCGAAGATGTACCTCATCTCACGGGAAAGTTATTCGGCCCTTAGTACCGCGTAAACATCTGTCGAAATACTTAAAGTCCCCAGTAAATTCAGCTCCCTGGTCCCGCAACAAACTAAATAATACATCACGCAAAATGACCAAAACCACCTTTCAAACTTTCTCAGTGTTCAAACTCACCTTCTCGGGAAAGTTACAACTCAACGCGTAATCTTCAATCCGAAAAATCACAAGTCCCAACGCGAACTTAAGAACTAGTAAACGCTAACTTAAGTTCACGTTAAACTTTCAACTCGCATCAGTGGTTCGGTACTCCGACATTAAATCAGTTCACATCGCTTCACTGGTTCGGATGGCCGACGCCGAGCAGCCCTGTCATTGGCTGCGCACCTTCAAAACTTTCTCTTTTCCCCACCTCCACGCTGGAATAGAGTATATTAGAGGGCCCGATTAGTGTCCAAATCAACAGATCCTACCTGGACTCTGAAGTACTAACATCTCCAACCTGGACTCGCCAACAAGTGGAAACCAACCAGCTCAACCGAATTCTCCAGCCGAATTGTGCCTGCAACAAGAAGTGGAAAGAGCCGTAAGCCCTCAGCCGAGGCACCTCAGCCAAAAGAGAATATAGCAAGAGGGAAGCTTAAGTGAGGAAGTGTTGCCGACTCGTCAGGACATTAATTGATTCAATAAATATTACAATTCTAATTCAATACTGCGTTATATTTTCAAACACCGAACCACATCAGCGCAGCGCAAAAGCGACACAGGAAGACGCTCTTAAAGCAATCTACGGAAACCTCGGTAGCTATTTTTTTATCCTTGGCTACAGCCTTGGTGTCCGGGCAGTGCGCAACACTGTTCTGAGCTACTGGGTTTCACCACGGCACTTTGGTGAGGGTGCCGTGTACCACGCAGCGCAGCGACTCGTCACAGGCTTCACCTGCCAGCGTAAGCCCTTCAGGCACAGTTATCAGCTTCGTCCATGCCAAAGGGCAACGAATTTGCGAAACGTCGGCGAGCTAAGCGCTCACAGCAACAACAACGAGCAACCGAGGAATCGACGCAGGCTTCACCTGATCCAGAGCAGGCAAAATTTCCCCCTTTACGCCGAACAACAGACGGACCGGATCCTTCGCATACCGACGGGCTTAACCCAGATTTCATTGCTAAATACCTCAAAACTGCGACACCTCAAAGCGCCAACGATAACGTACTTCTGGTACAAACCGAAGGCCATCTGCCTGCAGACCAACCCAGTAACAAGCAGCACCACCGAAGCGCCTAAGTCCCCTCAGGACTAAGTCGCCGAAGAAAACCAGCGGCCCTTTTTAGGGTCCACAAAAGGTTCAAAATTCAATTCGTTCGAAGAGTAAGCCCCTCTGGCATTAAACAACAGGAGGCTTCACCTCACGCCCTTAAGGCCCATTTGCTCCAACATTCGGCCCTTTTCAGGACCGAACATTTCCCTAATTCAGAAAAACTTGTGTCGCAATTTTGGTTAGTTTATTTTTTTTTGTTAAGTTAAAATCCCCGGAGCGACAACAATCTGTCTAAAGAAAATCAAACAATCATTTCTTAGTTGATAAAGGATTTTCCAGAAGTACTTACAAAAGATTTAGGCCTGACAGATTTAATTCAATACCATATTGAACTTAAGGATAACATCCCGGTCAAAAGCCAACCTTATGAACTAGCTCCTCCTAAAATGGAATTTTTAAGAAATCACATCCAAGACTAGAAAAGGGGGTAGTGGAAGAGTGTATTTCAAATTATTCTTCTCCAGCTTTTCTTGTGCAACATCCAGATAAGAAACTTTAGAAGATAAAACAAATTATATTGTACATTTTGTAATTTTAAAGAAAGCAATTAAAAATGGTTTAGTATTAAAGAAAATACATAGAATTTGAAAATTTAATCAAGATGATTGGTTAAAACCTTACATCATGTTTAATACTGAAAAACGCAAATTAGCGCAAAATTCATTTGAAACAAAATTTCACAAACTCTTAAATAATACTATGTTTGGCAAAACTATAGAAAATATTAGAAAACGACAATTAATTGAATTAGTAAGTTGTTAATTGAATTGTGTGCTGTACGTAACGCGAAAGAATCAGTTGTATTTGATAAACCTATTTATATAGGATTTACTGTGTTGGAATTGAGTAAATCATTGATGTATGATTTTTATTATAATGTATTACGTTCAAAGTATGATATTAACAAAATGAATCTTGTATGTATAGATACTGATACCTTCTTATTAGAAATCTTTACTGACGACATATATAAAGTGTAGCGTTTAAATAAAGCACGCTACGTTTCAAGAATCCTAACCTCATAAATAACACTCTCACTCCATCTAGCGTCTCAAATACACAACGTCTATCAGTACAACCTATATCATACAAGCAGTAATGCACGTTACCTTGACCAGCTGACTTAGAACCTACTGCGCATGCGCTAGTGGACAGACATTGTAATGCATACAGAACTCATGGGGTCATATTTTAAATTTGTCACAGATAATAAATAATATAAAAGTTAAAATTAGAATTGTATATGAATTTTGAGGTAATAGAAATTGTAATGGACGTTAATTCGTGAATTTGAAACCAACGAAGTACAACATTGACAACACAACACATGCAAAATAACCATAAAAGAGATCACAACCTAAAAGAGATGACCGTGGATTTATATGTATGTATTAAACCATTAGAAGAACATGTAAAGAATATGAATGCGACATTTGGCAGCCTGCGGAGAAGTTACATAACGCATGCGCAGAAAGCTACGTTTTAGAGATTGAAAAAGTAAGTAGAGACCCTTGGCGGAACAGTTATAGGTGGATTGAGATTGTAGTGCACATAACATCGCATAAAGTGCGGAAGTATTAATAATCCGTAAAGTTAAATCTGCATAAGTTGATCGCTGAGTTATCATGAACATTTAGAGACATTCAAAATCGAAATCGGCCGTAAACTTTGTGTGTAAGGTGAAAAGCAAAATTACAGAAATTAAACATGGTTTCATAGACAATGAACATTGACTTTGATTAACAGTTTCAAGTGCATGGACGTTGGAATATCGCAGAACGCCGCCAAGTATCAATAGAAAATTAGTATATTTAATAGTATAATAATCCATGATAAATTTTGTTATTAATGTCCAGATCTGAAAACATTTTAAAATATGAGTACCGGTACTCTTTTGTCTAATCAAGAAGCCATTATAATTAATTAAATTCAATAGAAAGGTTTATCATTTCTATGTTTAAGATTTGTTTAATTAATTAAGTGTATATTTTTTTGTATGAATATTGTTTTTTGTAACGAAATTTTAGAAGCAGTATCAGTCTTCAAAATGGCTGAAAAATAAACTAAATATTGATCATCATGTAGTTACTTCATTTGACAAACGATCCAATTTCCCTAAGTACTACTCAGCATTTCGAACTCACGATTCCAAAATTTAAATTATAATAATGTGTTAGTAAAATTGTGATTCCTATTTCATTTCTTTGTGTAGATAGGTTGTTAACTATTGTGCAATAAAAGACTGCATGACGTCATGCACAAAGTTGATACTGCGTTAGAGCATAAGGATTGATTTAGGGATCACAAAGATCAGAGACTCAATGTAGCATGTATAGCAGGTGCTGTGAAGTATGAAACCGACTTGTTTTGATTTGGAATTTGGAGGTTAAAGTAATAGTAAAGTGAATTGATAGTGGAATTAAGTTGTTTTGAAATAATTAAAGGTAGCTAAAGGCACGATATGATAAATAAGACTTGCTATACATGCATAAATGAATTATTAGACGAATTTTTTATTTTTTCATACTTTAGAAATTTTTTAATTTGGACTTAGTAAATTTCATTACCGGTACATTTTTTTATTTTTTTGTTATTTTTTTTTTGTAAGTAACACCTTACAACATCAAGTAACGTTGTAGGCTTCAATCCTTGCTCGACCTTGATAACAACCAACAAATGTCCACCGTATAGTAGTTAATCAATTTAACTTGCATGCCGAGGCATCGTTAGCGAAATGTAGTGTCGCTGTGATTGAAAATAATATCAGTAAAGTATTAGTTAAAGCGTACCACTGAGATGAACAGCATCTTTTAAAACAGGACAAAGTAAAGTAGTGTCGACTCAGTAATGTGCGGCATAGGCCTAATAAAAAAAATTCACTTCGTTAGGCCACAAATGATTTAGGTTCAACCCTTCAGTTTTACCAGCTATCGTTGGTAGGGGAATAGGAGTGTTGTATAAGAATAACTTAGCCGAATGTGTAAAACTGACCAACAAGTTTTCCAGCTTCATCACCACTTAACATCAGTGAACTTAAGTGATTCAATATAAACAAGTATTATAATTGTTAACTGCAGGCACTTAACTAAATAGCTTAAAGGCAACAAGTATGTTAGAAGATTACTTTTTTTAATAAACTTTTCTTGGATGGGATAGCATGCTAATTTTTGCCTAATACAACCTTCAAGAGGTTAGGTCAAAAATATATTTTTTTTATTATTATAACGTGACATCACACCTTTTCTAAATTTCATTGTTTTCCTTTTTTTATTTTATTACATATATATATATAAGTTGGCCAACCATAAAAATTACAATTGATATAATTATCTAAGACAAACTTTACATAGAAATAAGAGGTATAGATTAATCGTTATATTATAGGTTTAATTATGTGTACCTTTGTAAAGTTTATTCTAATTGTAATTATTATTTCTTTCTATATCTTTCTTTAATAAAAGGGTGGGTT
This sequence comes from Philaenus spumarius, assembly GCA_018207615.1. Classification (NCBI taxonomy): domain Eukaryota; kingdom Metazoa; phylum Arthropoda; class Insecta; order Hemiptera; family Aphrophoridae; genus Philaenus; species Philaenus spumarius. Next base: position 37,489 of record JAGFPH010006152.1, on the reverse strand, counting down.
ACTTTCTTTAAGATTAAAGGTAAGGATTACGTTTTTCATATTTCTTTTATTTAAGGTTTTTAAATATACTGTGTTTTTTTATTTTAAGGGCGTATTAAATTTTTTATATATATATATGTACACCTGCGTGTGTAATATAAATATTGTCTCAACTATAATAAACTACCGTTTATTATACTATTAGTATTCATTTTGTTACGTTTTCACTCTAAATTTGCCCGACCTTATGCTTCATATCATACACCAATACATTGGGGCGTACATACACACCTACTTGCAGGGGCCACCGGCACTTTTGTAGTACATGAATCACACACCGGCAGCACCAATCAGACCCGTAGCGCAGCATGAGCGAGTTTGTCATACAAGTTCAGAAGTACATTCGCCACTTTGTTCTTTATATCAGATAGACAATCGACGCGTCCACAAGCTCACGTCTTGTTTTATGCCTCATATCATGTAGTGAGATTTTTATCTTCTACCAAATGCATTAATAAGCCGTACACCAGGTAAAATTATTAATTTTATTTAATATGTAGTATATAGTGCGCAGATATCTGAAGATTTCCATAATTTGAATCTTGTTAATATAAGTGACTGTTACGTCTAACCTATTGTGTTTTGTAAAAGGCAACTTATAATTTTAATTAACCCCACCAAATTTGATATTTTGTAAAGCCTGAACTATACAATATAGCCTGAACAGTGTTTTAACTGATTAGCCTGAAAAATAGACAATTTAACTGAAGTGAGTTCATGTAAAGTTAACTACAAGTTATAAACTTTTATGCTCTAAAGAATTCCTACACCAACTATAATTCAGCAAGTTAATTAAAACAGCATATTTCTTTTAGATTGCCAGAGCCAAGGTGTAACTCTGTACCGATTAACAGTTGATCTATTAATTACTAGTGAAGCTTGTAAATTATAAAATCATATTAGATCAAATTGACATGTTAAGACAAATTACAACAGGACTAATTACAGCATGGCTGCTGTAATTTTATTCTAACATAATATTTTTACTTTTGGCTATATAAAACAACTAATGCCTATATTATGTTCCGGTCCTTTAGAGAAATCTGGTTTAAGTTCCTGAGTTTAACTTCGACTTCTAATGCCTATCCATCTATAATTAAATGTGAACTTCACCTTCGCTACTTTAGCTTGCCTCCTTTCTACGCTGTTTCAAAGAAAAGTGCGATCATTTAATTATTAAATTGTAATAAAAATAAAAAAGGCTATTATAATCAGTATGAACTTTACAATAAACTAACAAAAACTTTAGTGACTCTCAGAAATTTAGAAAGGTTTTTAAAGAACTCTCATGTAATTAAAATAGTATGATTGTGTAATATATATGTTAATTATTAAATAATAAGGGCGGTGAGGTACCTATTTTTAATACTACGGACCCCAAGGGTCAGAATCAAAATTTCTTTCATTAAATAAGACGTCACAATAATCAATAATACTTTAAGTACAAAATTTAATATTATTTTATTTTGTTTATACTCCTTTTGGAATTGCAGTTTTTTTTTATATATATAATGCGCATATATATATATATTTTTTTTTAAATAAACGTTGGCCAACTTAGAATATATTAAATAATTTTGTAAGTACTAAACTAAATGTATTGTATGTATGTATTGTATTAACTAAATGTTAAGATCATGTGTGCCATATGCAAATGTTCTTTCTTTATTTGATTAACTATGTCTGCACTTAAATATAAAATTAAATACAGGGTGGGTTTTTCTTTAATTTTTGTAAGGGAGGGAATTAAATAAATCAATCTGTTATTATATTTTTGGGGCGTATATCATGTTCATGTTTTTCATACTTAAGGGCGTATCAATTTTTTTTAATAAACTAAAGGTTTATTGTTATAATATGTGTACATTAATTGTATTTATCCAATAACCTGTCAAGGAACATTTCAGATATCTCGACTTCGCATTTAAGGTAAATCTTTGTGTCTTGAAAACTTTTACATCTAATTATCTTTATGTATGTGCCATCCCTAATTTGGGCTCAGTACGCATTCCACATTGTTTCTACTTTTGGATGGTAACATTTTTGTGATTTCCTGTAAATAGCTTACTCAGATGTTCTTTGCAGTTTAACTTAAGGAAAGGTCCCGAAATTATAGCATGAATATTTAAATTTATTCATTTATGTATGTACCATCTTTGTTTCCGCAAAGCGCATTCCTAAATCGTTTATTCCCTTTTGGATGGTACAAAAGATACCTTGTCACCTGAGTTGAAAGATTATTTTGATACTTCGGATTATCCAATTCAACATTGTTCTTATTTTAATCATAATAAAAAAACTTTAGGAAAATTTAAAGATGAATGTAACAGTATACCCATTTTTATAAATTTGTATGTTTGAGACCAAAATTGTTTTAATTTTTAACTATGAACGATAAAGGTATGCAAGTACAAAAGAAAGTAAAAGGTATAACAAAATCACTTGTTAAAAATCAAATTTCTTTTGATGATTACACTAATTGTTTAAACTACTTTACAACAATAAGGGAAGAATATAGATTTTTTTAGATCTAAGAAACATTGTGTAGAAATTATTACTGTAAACAAAATAGCTTTTAGTGTTCATGATGATAAACATATAATCTGTGATGATGGAGTCAATACGGTTGCTTATGGCCATTATTTGTTAAAATAAATGTTTACAAAAAGTTTAGTATAATTCAATGTAACGGATTATACTGTGTATAACTTATTAAAACTTATTTGTTTCAGTGTCTCTATTGTGTTCATACTTTACCTTCAATATTCAACTACCAATAAAGATGTTCAGTTTATTCATAATAAAAGCGAAACGGCTGCTGAAGAGCCTTCTCAACCATCCACCACCAATATCTTTTGCCCAGTAGATCTGGATAAATCTGTTGATTAATTACTAGATGAAAGAGAAAAAGATTACTATAGCTGGCTGGAAAGAAGAAGTCAACCCCCCAAACGGCTGTCTACAATCTCTACGGCTGAATTTGCTTACCTTCAGGGTAGTGGCCCTGGATATACAGCTGTGCATTGAGGAGAAATAGTATATCTAATCAAATGTATACAACATCCGAGATACATAAGACACTTGTTATCAAAAACAATCCATACGTTTCTATAGCTTCAGTAATATGAGATACAAGCTCATGCTGCTATATGCGCAGAAGCTCGATTTCGACATTAGTGTTAGACGCCAAAAGTCAACACTACGGTTATGTAGAAACTGTTTCAATGAAATTGTCGTTTGAAAATGATTTTAATAGCAAACTAGCAGGTTTCGATTATTTTAAAAAAATATGTTGATGGAGGTTTTCTGTTAACAGAGATAATATGGAATTATGAAAATTGGTGTGACATGTGCACCATTGTTTAAAGTAAATAATAAAGATGAAAATCGAGAATATGTGATGGGTAAAGAAATGATGTCTTTAAGAGAACTTTGTGAACCTTCCATTTGTTTCAATTATCTTTTGAGAAATTCTTAAAACATTTTGCAAATATTATTAAAATTTTCTTTGTTCATTTGTTTAATAAACTACTGCTGGTATAATAATAAATTGTTTTATTTATCATTTAATTTACATTATTTTTTTTATAATTCCAGACAGAGGCCAGTACTTTACATCATGAATAATTAAACAATAGCAAGCAGTGTATTCCGCAAAATCTGTTGCAAAAAAAAGCTATAGAGGAATCGGCTAGTAAAAATCTTATAAAGATTGGTGGGAACAAAGTAAGGAGTTTATAGAAAACTGAGCACCGTGTCCAATACTTCTTTTTCGTCTAAACTGATGGAGGAATG
>JAGFPH010006152.1:8984-22202 GCA_018207615.1 Philaenus spumarius | reverse complement strand
CTTAGATTTTGACACGGAAGTATAGGCCTGGCCAGAATTTTTCAACAGATTAGTTTTATTTTTCAGCCAGTTATTTTTATCAGCAACTCTTTTTCTTCCTCTTTTTTGTTTTTGTGCTTCTTTTTCTAGAAAATCTGTATTAAAACTCTCATTTTGATCAATATTGCTCACACTACTACTACTTGAACTATTTTTATTATGTACATCTCGTTTTTCTTGGCTTAATACTTGTGTTTTTTTCCTTAAAGAAAGAAAGGCATGTTTTGTCTTTGTACATTCATCAGGCTCATAATTTGGATCATCATCGGAATCATCAAAGATACTATCATCCTCGTCTTCGCTACTGTTGTTCATTTCTTGACAACTTGTCTTGATGGTTGGAGGATTGCTATCCTTTGATGTTGATGGTAAATCAACACATGTTAAACAATGTGAATCTGTTATATTATTGACGTTATTTTGTTTAGAACAAGATTGTATGGCTTCTGAAATGCTTGTTGTATGAGATATTGCAGGTACAGCAACAATGCCAGGTTTTTCGACATTAGGTACAATTTCCCATTTGTCATCGTTTGGCAAAATCCCTTCATTTTGGTCTGTCTGTGACATCGAATTTTGTTTTACTGTTGAGTAATGTTTAAGACACCGCGCGGTACGGTTCAGTGATGATGTAGTTCAGGAGCAATTTTAACTCGTGTGTGCGTGTAATTGTTTTGTGTTAAGTGTTTTTATGTTTATTTATTTAAGTGTTCAAAATTGACGAAGGGAAACCGAATGGACTTGAAAATGGTTGAATAACCGAAACGGCCGTCGTTCTAAACGACAAACAAAGGGAATATTGAAGACGGTAAGTCTAACATTTGATTTTATCAATTCACAATATTCGGAATGGCGAAAACCAATAATAATGACAAACAAATATATTTAAAAAAAATTATATTTGGATTGTAACGGGTCCCGCCACGTTGGGTTCGGCTCTCCTGTGTCCGAATCCTGAAGCGGCGTTTTCCCTGGTCGGGCTGTACCTTTCTGTCCTCGTGCGGACGTACGGGCGTTGTCAGGATGGTGGATGGCGAGTGGGTTCTTCAATAAGTTGGTAAACTCATGATCGATTGAAACGTTTATTGAACCATTTACAAACGACTACTCTGTTGGTTCCGATTATCCTAAAACTAATATTACGCCATGAGGCCAAAGCAAGATCAATTCCCCATTTATACTGAGTCTAATCGCGGACGCGTTCACTTCCAGACTAATTGATGCATTTCCGGATGCTTTCCTCTAGCGTCCCCCTCCCTTAGTTAACTAGGAATTGTCTTCTCAGCGATGTACCTTTAGCCAGCCTATACTATGTCCGCTGATAGTGGACCCTTTAATATTTAGTATCTTTACTTATTACTTATAATTATTTACGAGTTGAGGGGTACCTGTCACATCACCCCCCGGCGTCACCAGAGTCGGCCCCTTCGACTCCTTCACTACTCCGACGTGCAGCTCTTTGATGTTTGGTTTTTTTTCTCACAATCTAAAGAAGTCTGCAATGATTTGCTCAAAACACCCTTGTTTGTTTTTTTTTTTAAAGGGCTGGTCGAGTCTTTGAACATTGATGTTATTTTTTTTTTCTCTGTCCTCATGGTCGGAAAGCTTCTCTGGTGAGCGGTGGTTAGAAGAACTCAATCTCCCCCCCCAACTCATAATGTCAAAAATGATTTTAACAAAAAAAAAAAACAAACAGTGGCTATTTTTATTACCACAAAGAAAAATTAATTAAAATCAAAACTGAGACACCCAACTCCTAGTCAATCCACGACGTTAATCATTTTTTTTTTAAATGCTTGCTTTGGTCTACTTGTAATTTGTTATATACTAAACATTAAGTTTATTTAAGAATGTATGACGTTAAGCCATTTGAAACTATTAAATATAACTATTCAATTTAACGATGTAAAAAAAATACAAATTCAATGTGTGAAGATTTTAAACAATTATTATCGTTCATGGTAACCAACAGAGAGTACTTAATCCTAATAATACAAAGATAAGTTGCAACATTACATTATTTTAGTGCAACTTCCAAAATAACATTGTTTATTAGTATGACCAAATGTAGATATTAATTAAATCTGTAATAAATCTAATCTTCGATAGACAAGAAAAATTCTTTGAACCCAGCTGCCCAATGCTAGCAGGGAGTAATTATAGAAAACATAAACTAGTAAACTTAATTCTAAAACTCCATATTCTTAAACACTATAACAAGTTTCACTAAAATAAGATTTTATTAAGTATTTTTCTCTACAAGTTTCACATATGGGATGGTTTCTTTGTTGTGGAGGGTAGAGAAAGTGATGGAAATGACATAGGACAGGAGAGCCAACGGAGCCCAAGCCGTTGCACTTCCTTCCTATATCACGGTTTTGGATACCCCTTTACGCCCTTAGGCAAGAATAAACTGTGGTATAAATATAGCAGAAGAAAGCCAGCGGAGACCAGGCCGCTGCACTTTCTCTACTATATTAGGATGTGTGGGAAGTAAGAGATGGTTGGATGGTGAGGTAAGAAGAATTGAGGTTGTGCTGATCTTATAAAATTCCAAATGATTACAAGAAGCGGACATATAGAATGTAGGATATCGATACAATATCGATAATTTAAGATATCGATTTTAAAGTGAATCCTGCTAGCACATTTAAGCGTTTCAATAAGGACATTTCTAAAAAACGCTGCATGAAAAAAATAAAAATATAAGCGGACTCTACTATGTGCCAATCATTACAAAGGAAATTTATCAATGCGGCCACCTGTAGACAGCTTATTCCGTGTGGAAAACTAATTATGTAAAACAGCATACCTTGTGCTTTTTCTTTTATTTTTTTTCTTAAGTTACAACCCAAAATTTGTATCCCACAAAGCCCCCTGAATTAATAGCAATTTATACTTTCCCCTTTTTGTCTTATTTGTTGAAAAGAAACTAAAAATATAAATAAGCTATTCCAAAAGGCGTAAAGCTGTTACATTCCCCTCCATTGTCACAAATAAAAAAAATCGTTGCTACTATCTTTAATGGTTTATCCAAAAAAAATTTCTGTAAATAAAAATCAATAAACATTAAGTTATTACCATTATTATATGTAATATGTTATGTACCAATCTTACAAAACGATTAAATAGGGGAATCGGAAGCAATACTGGGCCACATAGATTGGTCATGTTCAAAACTTACCTTAAAATTTAAATATCACCAAACGTAGGAATGTTTCAGCTGATTACTCACAATTCACAAGATACCTAGAGGTTAACTCAATAAACCATAGAACTAGATATAAATTTTGGCTTTATTAACCAAAATAAAAAATGTTTATATGCCCTTAATAAAAGATAACATTATTTATATGCCCTTAGTACAAGAAAGCTTCAGATTAAAAGAATACATATATATTTAATTAAATTGAATTTAAAAGCCCTCCCCAAAAATAAAAATCAAAAACCCTCCCCTTTAATAATGATTACAGAATTTATACAAAAGGTTAGACAAGATTACAAAAAAATTAACATGAAACACCATGGATTTGTTTAATGATAAAAATATATATGTCGTTGGCCAACTTTAAAGCTAAATATAAATAAATAAATAATAAAAAAAAATTAATTATGAGACGTCTCTCTATATAAAAAAAAGTATATGAATTTCTAATATATACAGCCCTTAGGGCTAAGGTCCGAAATATGCTATAGCTGCACCTCCCAATATTATTAAATACAAAACATGTCCTATATACTATTCATTTACAAAAAAACACAATTACAAATACAGCCTATTCAAAATTCATTTAAAAAAAGGTCCACTGCAGATTATTGGTAGTTACAAAATATTTTAGTTTGTAGTTAAAGCACTGTAGTTACAAAATATTTTAGTTTATAGTTAAAGCACTGTAGTTACAAAATATTTTAGTTCATAGTTATGCTTCTTGTGGAAAGGTTGGCTTTTTCAGCAAGGTGTAAGCTGTTGCCGGACTTATGGCATGTTACCAGAAATTATGTCCTGAACTTGGACCAGTGTAAAACTGCATCAAACAAAATAACAATCCTTTTTAGAATGTTTGTAGGCAATTAAACAAGCATAGTACAGATAGTTTTTCTTTTAATTTTTGCCTCCATAATATTTGTAGCACAAAGTGGCAAATAGCCACTTTAAAGATTGCAAGTGTTACTACAAGACTTATCATGTTGCATATGAATGTTTCTACATGTTAACCAAACCACATGGTAACATAAAATGTTCTTTTTCAGTAACGTAAAATATATTAGAGATATAATATGGACATAGCTCTTTAAAAGTTTTCAAGATTATAGTTACACTGATTTAAATTAGTACAGAAAATAACTGTATAAGCTAGCCTATGTGTTAGAATAGGCTATGTGCGGTAAAAGCATGACATAGCATAACATTTAAAATTTTTAGGCTGTAAAAGTTAAAGTTTAAAGATAGGCTGTAGCAAAATGAAATACATAGGTTTTAAATTAAACTAAATGAGCTTGAAAAGTTATTTACAATGCAAAAGGTGGAACTAACTTTATAAAATTTTACAAGATTATATTTCATAATTAACAATGTAAAGCTAAAACATTCTTACCTGGTGTTCACAAATAGGGATTTATAAGGCAAACATATCAACTACTCACGCACATAACTGAAACTTCCGACTAAATTAAAAAGAAAAGCTACGGCATTGTTAAACAGTTCGCAGCGGTTACAAAACAGACATGACGGAAAGACTCGTAGCAGGTCAATGATGACTTTCCAGAAAAATCTATCGCTAGGCCAAGGTTAACGGTCAAGAATAAATCAGCTGTTCAGACTTCAGATAAGGACTTTGCATAGGGAGCTATGCAGAGATAGTAGATACTGTACGGAGGTGGCATCTAGTGGGGAAAAGGTTAACTACCTGGAAGTTGGTGAAGGTAGGCAGAAGTTGTAAACAGTCGGTAAAACGCTACAGTTATTTGTAATAAAAGTTTAAATTAAAACTGTAATTATGTGGGGAAAAAAATGTTTTGTATTAAAAATTATTATTTCTTGTGATAAATGAAAAATTCCTTGAAAAAAAAAAACTAGTTGTAACGGGTCCCGCCACGTTGGGTTCGGCTCTCCTGTGTCCCCTCTACAGCGCCCGTTAATTCCATGTCAACACCTTCAATTGCGATCGCGATTGTGACTGCTTCTTGAAAAGTTTTCGGAAATTGCAGTTTTGTTAATTTCCCCAATTCACCTGTTAATCCTCTAGTAAATGTATCTAGTGCTCTACGATCCGCGTCTTCCCGCAAAACCTTATTAGCTGCTTCGTTATCCGTTACTCGAATTAATTTCCCATTAATATGTCTAATTCTGTCCGCGAAATTCTCTATAGCCTTGCCCCGCCGTTGTTTGGTTTGCGACAACTGTTCATAAATATAACTCTCTGGCAATTTTTTTTTGAAATCTGGGTTCGAACGCGGCCCTAAATTCACAGAAAGTTTGAGCTTGTTGACACGCTAAATCTATTTTTACGAATTGTTTCGCTATACCTGTCAGTTTCATTTTTGTCAATTTAATTAATTCTCCGTCTTTCCATCTACTAATTGATGCGACATCCGCCATTTGATCCAAAAAATCATTAACTGTTTCCCCCCTTTTTTCACCGCTAAAACTCGGCAACACTGGCACCAAACCCAAATGTAAGTCCGATAAATTTACTGTTTCATTAGCTATTCTTGATACGTCCATTTCATTTGTTTCAACCGCGGCTAACCTTTCTTGCAAAGTTTCATTAAATGTTACCGTTGCCCTTAATGTTTCATTTATTTCTGTTGTCTGCCTCCATCTTTGGTTTAGTAAATCAAACGCCTCCTGTACCGAATAGTCTACACCGTCTATTGGGGTCTGACATTGTAATTTAGTATTGTGTTTTGTATCAGTTAATTAATTTTATTAATTTAAAACTTATTTACTAATTTTATAAACAATAATTATTTCACATATAAACCCTTTTTATTGTCATTAGTGACGCGTGTACCCAATATTACTCAGCATTTTTTCGCAAAACACATTTTATATCTTAAAAAATTACGTAAAACCTTTACTACCGTAAACTTTAGGATTTGTCCAGTAGCGATTTGGTTTAGCATTAGCTGCCCAAATACTATGCCTTTCCTTTATGCGTAGTTAACTATCGCAAATCATTTACGTTAGTAAAGATTTTTTAACCTATCATGCATGATTTCCTTTATATTTATTAATAACTTTACATTTATTAATAATTAATTACTGTAATTATTCAAGCATTATTAAAAAAAAAATTGTTTTATTTATTATATAAATTTAAAACTTTCCAAAAAATCTATTACTTAGTAAAAATCATTAAAAAAAATCATTTTAGACCATAAAGCTTTCCTTTTTTTATTTTTTTTTGAAGAATCCCACTTCTCGACACCAGTTGTAACGGTGTTGTCGCTCCGGGGATTTTAATTTAACAAAAAAAAACCTAGCTCAAATTTGCGACACAAGTTTCTAATTTGTCTCGGCCCTGATAAGGGCCGAAAATGTGGCCTGAAGGGCGTGAGGTGAAGCCTCGACAGAATGTAGCCTGAAGGGCAGTGAGGTGAAGCCTCGCTAACGCTTGTGCCTGAGGGGCTTGCAATTGCAGGTGAAGCCTGTGACGAGTCGTAGCGCTGCGCTGTCGTTGCGATGCGAAGTTTCGTTGCATCCTACACGACACCCGTACCAAAGTGTCGTGGTGAAACCTAGTAGCTCGGAGCAGGGTGCGCACTGCCCGGACACCAAGGCTGTAGCCAAGGATAAAAATAGGTACTAAGTTTCCGCAGATTGCTTGAAGAGCGTCTTCCTGTGTCGCTGCGCTGATGTGGTTTGGTGTTGAAAATAGAACGCAGTATTTGAATTAGACAAATAACATTTATTGGAACTTTTTTAATCCTGGCGAGTCGGCAACACTTCCTCACTTAGCTTCCCTCTTGGCTATATTCTCTTTTGGCTGAGGTGCCTCGGCTGAGGGCTTACGGCTCTTTCCACTTTTTGATGCAGGCACAATTCGGCTGGTTTCCACTTCTTGATGAGTCCAGGTTGGTGTTGGTTGATTTCCACTTGTTGGCGAGTCCAGGTTGGAGATGTTAGTACTTCAGAGTCCAGGTAGGATCTGTTGTTGATGGTGTTCACTTGGCAGAGTCCAGGTAGGATCTGTTGATTTGGACACTAATCGGGCCCTCTAATATACTCTATTCCAGCGTGGAGGTGGGGAAAAGAGAAAGTTTTGAAGGTGCGCAGCCAATGACAGAGCTGCTCGGCGTCGGCCATCCGAACCAGTGAAGCGATGTGTACTGATTTAATGTCGGAGTACCGAGCCACTGATGCGAATTGAAAGTTTAACGTGAACTTAAGTTAGCGCTTGCTCTATCTTAAGTTCGCGTTGGGACTTGTGATTTTTCGGATTGAAGTTAACGCGGTGAGTTGTAACTTTCCCGGGAAGGCGAGTTTGAACACCGAGAAAGTTTGAAAGGTGGTTTTGGTCATTTTGCGTGATGTATTATTTAGTTTGTTGCGGTAAACGTGTCTACGTTTACCACTAAATATACATCGTGACCAGGGAGCTGAATTTACTGGGGACTTTAAGTATTTCGACAGATGTTTACGCGGTACTAAGGGCCGAATAACTTTCCCGTGAGATGAGGTACATCTTCGGGGAAAAGTTAAACGGTAGAAGTTAAGGAACCATTCGATTGATGACGTAGAGTCCTTGGCGGGAGAACGTGTCGACGTTTCCCAGACAGCTGCTGTGCGTTGCTCGAACGGTCCTTATGAGGGCCAAATGAAGTTGGGGAAAATAGCTAAGTGACTTTCTCGGAAGATGAGGTCTCAACTCCCGAGGAAAGTAAACGAAGATTATTGAAGTGGCCGACCGATATCGACGTGTCCTTGGCGGTCGAACATGGCTATGTTCGCCAGACAGATGTTATATCGGCCGGGGTCATGTGGAGTGAAGCTCCGAGGAAGTTAAGGCGAGTTTTCCCGTAAAAGGCATTTACGGGAAAATCGCAGAACGCTGACTGAAACAGGCCCTTTTTAGGGCCGAGATGTTTATCGAAGTTATTGATTCTCTTTTCTGCTGGAACGAGCATATTATTGCCGGGGATATCTCACGAAGCTAATTATTGTTAAATATGAGTAGCTCCGCTACGACAATTCGTCCCGCCACGTTGGGTTCGGCTCTCCTGTGTCCGAATCCTGAAGCGGCGTTTTCCCTGGTCGGGCTGTACCTTTCTGTCCTCGTGCGGACGTACGGGCGTTGTCAGGATGGTGGATGGCGAGTGGGTTCTTCAATAAGTTGGTAAACTCATAATCGATTGAAACGTTTTTTGAACCATTTACAAACGACTACTCTGTTGGTTCCGATTATCCTAAAACTAATATTACACCATGAGGCCAAAGCAAGATCAATCCCCCATTTATACTGAGTCTAATCGCGGACGTGTTCACTTCCAGACTAATTGATGCATCTCCGGATGCTTTCCTCTAGCGTCCCCCTCCCTTAGTTAACTAGGAATTGTCTTCTCAGCGATGTACCTTTAGCCAGCCTATACTATGTCCGCTGATAGTGGACCCTTTAATATTTAGTATCTTTACTTATTATTTATAATTATTTACGAGTTGAGGGGTACCTGTCACAGGATATATGCTAAATACAAAAAATTATTACACAGCTCCTATCCTAGATATAAACAAAATTCTTCCTAAATATTTAGATAAACTAATCAGGAATATATGGTAAAAATTTCAACTGTTTGCTGTACTAATGTTCTGCTACTACTAGGCTATGAATGATAAGTGTTTAATTTGTGAGGGTGAAATTGAAAGAGGTCATGTGATACATTATTTCAATATAGAATTTTAACATAAATGAACAAAAATAATAATAAATTAAAAAAAAAATAAAGTACATGACTGATTTTAAAGTTTCTTCATCATCATCGTATTCTTCGTCTAGTAAAAAACAAGCCTTTTTATTCACTTTAGTCCAATACTGTTTTTCCGTGACATTTCTTAAGTCTCTTAAATCAGTTACTTAAATTTTTATCAAATAAGTCCCAGTTTCTCCCGGAGATTTCATTATTTTTCTTATCTTATCTGTATTAGTTTGAAATATTTGTTTTATTGTAATTTCTTTAGATTTTTAGAAAACTTCCATCTTTTTTATTTACTGAATAATTTACCAAATATAAATTCGTTGTCAGTACTAGAAGAAGAATCTGAATCTGTATCTGATTTACCTTCATGTGTACTTTTATTACTATTTATTAGACGAGTAAAAAAATTACCAGCACATATCTTCAAAGTTTTATCTTTTATATTACTTTCATTTTTTCTTCAAATAAATCACCAAATTTTATTTTTTTAGAATGCGTTTTTCACCAATTCGACGAAACTATCAAATGCACTTAAGATATTTAAAATTTCCTCGCTCTTTTCATTTTCCATAGCTGATTTAACAGATGTCTGAGTTGTTTTAAACCTAACTCCTTAGTTACACCAAAAAACTCCTTGGTTACTACCTTTATCTACACCAAAAAATATAATAGTGTCTATCATCCAATATATTGTTAGTCTTCCATCGTCTACGTTATTTTTTTCTGTCGACAGATTTTCGCCTGACACACTAGGCATTACATTATCTATAGATGAAGATGATTTTTCATCTAGTTTTTATGGTTACAAGGTTCGTTAGTACGGACCCAAGGGCCTCCGAACAAGTTACCAATAGTGTAGTGGCTAGCGTTAACAGACAACACAGCTGTATTGTATATTGCGCGAATCTCTTGGGAAGCGTATACGAATTCGTTAAGATCGGCTAAGATCTCATGAATTATAAAGAAGGTTTATGCTGGAATAGTACGTCCATAATCATATGGAAGACTACAACAAGCTAACGTTGGTACATATTCAAGCCCTGGTTTAAGAGCATCTAGAAGTTAACTGTTGCTGGGGTAACTGCATGTCTTGGGGAACATGTAGAGATAGTAAGAGTGATAAAAAAAGCACTTTTATTTAGCTTTGTTTCATATATTTCTGAATGTGTTGACTTTTGGCGTCTTACACTAATGTCGAAATCGAGCTTCTGCGCATATAGCAGCATGAGCTTGTATCCTATTACTGAAGCTCTAGAATCGTATGGATTGTTTTTGATAACAAGTGTCTTATGTATCTCAGATGTTGTATACATTTGATTAGATATACTATTTCTCCTCCACGTACAGCTGTATACCCAGGGCCACCTCCCTGAAGGTAAGCAAATTCAGCCGTAGAGATTGTAGACAGCCGTTTTGGGGGTTGACTTCTTCTTTCCAGCCAGCTATAGTAATCTTTTTCTCTTTCATCTAGTATTTAATCAACAGATTTATCCAGATCTACTGGGCAAAAAATATTGGTGGTGGATGGTTGAGAAGGCTCTTCAGCAGCCGTTTCGCTTTTATTATTAATAAGCTTAACATCTTTATTGGTAGTTGAATATTGAAGGTAAAGTATGAACACAATAGAGACACTGAAACAAATAAGTTTTAATAAGTTTATATACACAGTATAATCCGTTACATTGAATTATACTAAACTTTTTGTAAACATTTATTTAACAAATAATGGCCATATGCAACCGTATTGACTCCATCATCACAGATTATATGTTTATCATCATGAACACTTAAAGCTATTTTGTTTACAGTAATAATTTCTACACAATGTTTCTTAGATTTAAACAATCTACATTCTTCCCTTATTGTTGTAAAATAGTTTAAACAATTAGTGTAATCATCAAAAGATATTTGATTTTTAACAACTGATTTTGTTATACCTTTTACTTTCTTTTGTACTTGCATACCATAATCGTTCTTAGTTAAAAAATAAAACAATTTTGTTCTCAAACATACAAATTTAAAAATTGGTATACTGTTACATTTATCTTTAAAATTTCCTATATTTTTTTTATTATGATTAAAATAAGAACAATATTCAATTGGATAATCCGAAGTATCAAAATAATCTTTCAACTCAGGTGACAATGTATCTTAATTATGTTGTCAGTAAAGATTTCTAAGAAGAAGCTATCAGTATCTATATATACAAGATTCATTTTGTTAATATCATACTTCAAACGTAATACCTTATAATAAAAATCATACATCAACGATTCACTCAATTCCAACACATTAAATCCTATATAAATAGGATTATCAAATACAACTGATTCTTAATTATTGCTTAATTAATGATTGTAACCATTTTTAATTGCTTGTTTTAAAATTACAAAATGTACAATATAATTTGTTTTATCTTCTAAAGTAGTTAACAATTTTTTGTTTTTCTTGTGGTGGACAATTATTTTCAGCAAGGAATGAAAATTCGTTATGTTCATCGTGATATTTTTTTGGGGTATTCTATGTCTACTTCAAGTATATAACCTTGTGGTGCGTCATCTCCTATAGACATGATATCAAAATTATCCAAGTTTTTTTTTCCATTTATAAACAACTTTTGGTATAGGTTTACACATAGAAAAGTCACAAAAATTAACATAACGACCTAAAAGAGCCCATTATCAAAAACAAATTATCACTTGTATTATCATTTATTACAAATTTTTTTCTTGCAATACAATCTGGTAAATGCAAATACGAATTGCCTCGAAGTGGTTGATACTTGCTAAAACGTAACAAAATTCCATCAACAGTGTACAACGACCACCCACTTCCTTTGCCTTGAGATTCAGATTCCTCCTTACTAATTTTGAGTCTTCGGTCCTTATTTGAGCGTAGTTGTTTAAAATGCGTCTTAGCAGAGAATGGTGAAGTACATTGTTTAGAGCGATTACTCTTCCGATAGACCCATCAAAAGTTGTATTAATATATATCAGCCAACTATTGTCTTGAGTACATGGAATCTGATAAATGTTTCCAATTTTACACGCATATCAAACAAATGAATAACAATCTCGTTCTTGATCCATTTATAGAAACGTTTAAAGTTAGTTTTCGAAAGTTAGGTTTCTAAAATTTATATCCGAAGGGGATAGTGCGAGCCCCTCACCCGCTCGCACTCGTGACGTCCAACCATAAGTTTGACGTCTCTGTTTGGAGTGGTTGACATCTTCATTCCAGCCAGCTAAAGTCCTCTTTTTCTATTTCATCTAGTATTTCCTCAACAGATTTATCCAGATCTACTGGGCAAAAAATATTGGTGGTGGATGGTTGAGAAAGCTCTTCACCAGCCGTTTCGCTTTTATTATTAATAAACTTAACATCTTTATTGGTAGTTCAAGATTGAAGGTTTAGTATGTACACAATAGAGACACTTCTATTAGACACTTCTTCCTCTTCTTTTCTACTCCTTTTCTCTAGCTCCAACAACTTGCGCCTCCTCTCTGCATTTTCCTTCTTCCTCTCTTTATCCATTTCACCCCTCTCAGGCAACACCAACGCCTATCCCAGGCAGACTCCCAAAAAGGTTCACTAAAACTAGCTTAATTATAACTTTTCAGGGTCAAAGTTCACTTATTTAGGGTTCTATAGATCCCAAAATTTTTCACTAGATTCCTTTTATTATTTAGAAAATATTTCACTTCTATAAATTTTTCCGTAAGTCTAATATTTAGGCCGTAAAAAAGAAATGTTTGCTACCTCCTATGAACCTGATACTTTGAATTTTGAAAATTCTCTTTTTCTCGCTCTTAAGTATTTTTAACTCACTCCTCTCCCTCTTATAAACACTTTTTATTCTTGGACTTTTCCCTCTATCTCTCCTACTTCCCTTGTAAAAAAAATAACAAAATCCAAAAAAATTTTTTTTAGTATACCACTCCTTTTAGATAGTCTATTTCTCTTGGCTAGCAACTGTTTCCAGTAAACCTGGACACAGTTCTACCATTTCAGTCTATATTCCTTGACCACAGAACTTCTATGTGTATCAATTTGAAAACTCTCTCACCCACTCTAGTCTACTTCTCTTGACTTCAGGCGATCCAAGTAAACCGGGTCACCTACAGTCTAAAAGTCTTGACTTTGACAGTTGTCAGAGCTCTAGCTTGCCAATGTTATTGTTTTCCTAGGCTTAGTAAATTAAGGAAACTACTCACCCGATTTATATCTCAAAATACTCGTCTACTTCCCCTAATCTTATATTAA
>JAGFPH010006151.1:68818-83249 GCA_018207615.1 Philaenus spumarius | reverse complement strand
GAATTTTAATGACACTCCAAAACGTGTTCTGGGGACCATGATCGGTGCTCATTTGCTACTCCCGACCTTGGGTCTCACCATAAGGGCCACTGCAATAGCTCATTTTTCCTATGGAAATTCGCTAATAAAGCATGCCCGGATTTTCCATAATGCCTTAGCCATGGTCTAAACTTGAAAGGTCACAGATTGGGAAACGAGAAAGTATTTTGATTTTTTCTTATTATTTTATTAAATAAAATATGATTCTAACTTTTTGATGAATTTATGTATGGGGAACAAGGGGGGGGGGATTTGTTGATATTGTGGAGCGGTGAATCGGATTCACTATAGAAAAGAAAAGGGAGAAGGCGTTAAGGCCTATAGAAGATAGCAAGGAGAAGGCGCTTCCAAAAACTTTGGCCTAGGGCGTAACAAAACGTAAATGCAGCCCTGTTGACAAACACGTCATTAATGGTTTAAACAAATAAAGGTAGGGAGTAGGAAAGTTCCACTAAGCGAAGCTTTTGATCATGCAAAACCTATAGAAAATTATTTTACAGCTAGCAGTGGTTGGAAAGGATCAATGAAAGCAACACCATTTCTTAAAAAAAAAACAAAAACAACTGTGGAAAAAGTGGACGAACGAGCAACCATCGATGTATAAACACACTGGATTGCGGGCTGAGTAGCTGAAAGGTTCGAGAAACGAGCCGGCCGGCGTGGAGCTTCCCCCTCCACTGGCGGGATAGACCCGCGGTGGGCAGCGTGATAGATGGACAGTGATACACGTTGTTGTTGTTATATACAGTTCAATTCTTTGATTTATCCTCTACACTTTTTTATAATAATATGTCATTTTTGGGCAGAGGAAATAGTATTCCTAAATTACTATTCAAAACAGGCCTAGTTTTGTTAGCAGTCTTGTAGTAGGAACATAAAAACTGGTGTTTTCAAAATAAGAAATTTGAGATTGATCAATACTTTTATACAGTTCTATTTTAGAACTAAATTACGAAACTTTTTTACATTTATGAAAAAAATTATAAAAAATGTTTACTACTTTTTATATAGGCCTAAAGTTGAACTTTTTCCTTTCGTTACTAAACACTAGGGGCTCTGCCCCTGGACGCTTCGCTTCGCTCGCAGTTGGAAAATTCGCTAATGAATCTCGTTAATCTTTGGCTCGTTTGTACATTGGTTTGTAAAATTATGAAACCAGGCTTAAATATATTAACGGTAATTACAAGATTAATTATAACCTCAAATACATGCTTTAGAAACATGAGAAACTTTCATTACGATTTTAGTCCTAGTTCTACTATCTTCTGTCAACTAATGTTTTGAAACCAGGACTAAATATACAGTAGTAAACATAACCTCAATACTATGTTTCAGAAATGAGCCAGGCCTATATTACAAAATTGACTATTAGAATTTATCCATTTTTGCCAAGTTTACTTTTTTTATAAAATAAATTGTTAAATCAGAACAATTTATTCTAATTCTAACGTGCTAAAACAGTATAAATTAGATTGTTTTTTAATAGTAATTAATAACTATCCAATGAACAGCTGATTTAGGATAATACTCAATCTCATGGCTTGTTTATAAACAGCTGTTTTGATTGCTTTATTTACTATTTCGTTGTAATTTTCTAACCAACATGGCAACCCATAAGACCCTATGTTAAAATTTTTCAACTTTTAAATTAGATTTTCTAAAAAAATTGTGTTTTTACACGAAATACAACTATATGGGTGTACTTAAAAATCAATACTACACCTAAATACAAAATTTCTTTGAATTCGTTACAGCCGTTTTCGAGATCCACGACAGATACAAACAAAGATAGATACAAGAATTGCTCATTTAAAGTAATAGGATGCTTGTTCCTTGAGCTAACTTTGTTAATTTTACTTCAATCATTTTGTTTACTTGCAAAACTGGCATATATGAATTCTTTAAACCTTTATCTACAAAAAAGCTATGGAACACTTTTGAATGAGTTTAGAATAAACGTGTTGACTAAATGGTTGAAATACAAAAACTTGGACGATTTTTTTACAAATTTGAAGTTTACGGTCATTTTGTGAGCTTATGGTTTGAGATACGGAAAAAATCAAGAATACTATTTTGTTGAAAATCTAATTTGCTACCCGCAAAATATTAGTTTTTAAATTCGACTTACAGTTAAGACACAAACTGGCTTTGGAAAAAAGCTTACACTGAGAGAACCGGTCCGGCCGCCATTTTTATTTTATTTAAGGGATGAAAAATTGTTAAAATTATGAACATAATAAGAGATTTTGTAGTTTGCATTGGCATTACCATATGCCACCGCAGGGTTTGGCGAGCGAAGCGATCAGAGGTCGAGTTCCTAGTAGTAAATAAAATTATTATACATTTTAACGGAATTTTGTAACATTTCAAAACATCGCGAGCTACATTTACAAAGCTTGGAGTGCGTCAAAAACTTACTAAACTTGTTTTATTTAACAATGTTTAAAGTGTAATGTATACCTAGGTATACTTTTATGTAAATTAAATGCAGTTTAAAATGCTAATACAGATCATGTTTTTCATTATGGTTTTGGTTCAGTTTATTTTCCCCTAAACTTTTCCTTATCCTTATCCAACAACAATAATAATAGTTTAAACACAAACTGTTAATCTATATAATAAAAATGAATTAATTGCTGTTCCTTTGTAAGCGCATCACTTGAGAACGGCTGGACCAATTTGGCTATTTTTTTATTTTAAAATGTTCATAATAGTCCGAACTAGATTATCATATAAAGACAAATTTGAAAAGTTTTCCGAAAAAGTTTCAAATTTAGAAAAAACTAAACAGCCTCTTTTGTATGGACTCAAGACCATAGCGCACAAAATCAGCTGTTCGTATAAAATGCTTAGTAACACATGTTTGTTTACATTCATTACCATAGCAACTTTACTAGCAAATTTGTAATCAGTTTATTATTTTTTCAAAACCAACAGCTTTTTAGGTTAAATTGACCAACTTAAAATAAAAACAAAAATCAACTAAAATTGCTTACTATATTTTAATTCAATTCAAACATTGGTTGTTACATATTATATATAAAACAATTGATTTGCATCAAAAACTGAACATAATTTTAGGTTAGGCCTACAATGAACCAAAACACGTTTATTTCCAACCAATTGGGCTAATTTAGAATCAGGTTTTTTACAATTTATCACAACTATCAGTTTTTTTAGATTAGGTAAAAACAAACAAAAGGTTTACTGTATTATCGATAAAGGTTTACATACTATAGATCTAAATTTGTGTAGTATATTCTTGCGGCATAAAAATCATTTTGCAATTCGATCACTTAAGTCAATGGAATAACTTTACTAACTTTTAAATTAAATCAAGCAATAGCAAAGCATTGCTGGGTCCACTAGTTTACTATAAAAATAAGTGTTACATACTGTATAACAATTAAATATTGTTTAGAAATTAAAATGATTATTTTATAAATAATGTTTGGTGCCGTTGTTGAAGCTGAGCAAAATAAATTAAAACATTTGTGAGCGTTGCATTAACTTTGAATGCTTCACGTGTTGTTGCTGTCCCTCCAGTGGTGGGGGAAGCGGCTAGGCCAGCCGGACCGTATTCAATACACGCAGCCAGCGATCCAGTGTGTTTATACATCGATGCGAGCAACTGACGACTGCTAAAGACATTTTTTTTTTTATCATAATTGTTGGTTTGAACACACAACACTTTTATAAAACGTTTAAAACACATTTAAACATAAATGCCGAATAATAATTTATTCCTACGATGTACATCGTTGAGCGGCCACTGCTGTACTAACAGAATTTATGGAATATAAATATTTATTTAGCCTAAGGACCGGTTTTCTTGAGATAGCCGAGGGCTGTGTCATATAGATCATTACTCTTGAATGACAGCTGATCGTTTAAGACATTGGCGGGATTATTGTTAAATTCTTTGTATATTTCGAATTCTTCCATTGCGTCCAAAAGTCTTCCCTTATTGCAAAAATTGATTGGGGTCAAATTTGTGTTAAAATCAGTGTATGCATGGTTGGAGTCAATTAAATGTTGAGCGAAGTTTGAATTTATTTTGCGCATGTTGTTGTGTGGCAAATGTTCTTTAAACCGTTCTTTGAAAGCTCTGCCCGTCTGACCAACATAGAAACTGTCACAATCATCACATTCAATTCTATAAACATCCGATTTTTTTCCGTCGGGATCAAACGTTTTGGTCGTAATAACTTTTGCACGTTATTGTTGGTGCGAAAAGTAACGTTGATATCATGTTTTGCAAACGTGTTTTTTAGCATATGTGGAACGACGTTTGAATATTCGACTGAAACTAATTTCCTATTTTTACTTTTATTGCGTTGGATGGGGTTTTGTTTGTTTGAAATATGTTTACGTAGCAATTTATCGATCATTACGTCATGATAACCATTCGCATGTGCTATGTATTTGATGGTTTCAAGTTCGTCACGGAAGTCCTGTTGGTTCATTGGTATTGTTAAAAGACGGTGGACAAAGCTATTGTAAGCTGCCATTTTATGGGATATCGGGTGGTGTGAGTGCGCATGTATGGTTGTGTCGGTAGTGGTGGGCTTTTGGAAGATTTTGTACTTGAGCCTATCTGACACTTTGGCTATAGTTAAATCAAGAAAATTTATGCTGTTGTCTAATTCAGTCTCGATTGTGAATTGGATCTTCGGGTTGATCTTATTGAGGTACAGTTTAAGTATTTCCGCCTGACGTAATGTTCCATCGAACACAAGAAACGTGTCGTCAACATATCGTGTGTAAAAATAATTTTCGCACTATGTGGATTGAGTCCAGACATTATAAATTCATTTTCGAAGCGGTTTAAATAAATGTCAGCCAGAAGCCCGGATAAGTTATTCGGAATTTATTTTTAAATGCGTTTTTAAACGTTTTATAAAAGTGTTGTGTGTTTATGTTTTTTATAAAGTGTGTTTTTAGTGTTTATGTGTGCTTGACAATGGGAATGCGTTCCCGAAACGCGTCGTATTAAGATTACTTAATCATTCTTCAGAAGTCACAAGACGGACAAATTTAACAAGGTAATATTTATTAATATATTATCTTCTATATTACATTTTTATTGTTCCCCGCACGGGGGGTGCAGACTAGCTGCACCTACTAAGAGGGGTTTGGCGTCCCTCGCGGTACCCGAGTCAAACAACGCCCAACACATTCAACACAAAACAATACACCCATCCAATTACATACACACATACATCAAACAATACATATATTCCTATTCTCACCTTCTTTTAGGATTTTGACTGTGCAGAGCCATTGCTCGTTGGGAGTGCTGAACCTGCCAGAGTCTTGACAACCTCTGGTTTGGTAAGGCTGATGTGAGCTTGCTCTGCCGAGACGTATGTGTGGTTTCTGTTCTGGGGCCAGCCACTTCGGTTCTTGGTCAGGAAGTGTTCTTCCTCACAGTAGTTTCAGGTTCCAGACTGATGTCCATCCAGACTGGCAAAAGAGTGCTCGGGATCCTCACGGAACTGGGGGTTAGGAAGTGATCGCAATGTGATCTGATGGGCACGCCCTTACCGAGTTCGCCCGATTCCGTCTAACACGATGCGCTGGAAAAAATCACCCATGGTAAACAAAACCGTCAAAGATTTAGGAACAAAGAGACTTCATTCAGATTCGTCTGATGAGTCTGTAAACAAAGAACTGTTTAAAAAGACAAAGGAGAGGGCTGCTCAACAACCATCTTAGTTGCCAGCTCCCAAATTTTTAGTTTTTTCGAATGCGGAAAAGGATTCTGATTTATTTTATCAAAGGTATCACCCTTTGTAATCAACAAAGCAATTACTGGAACAGCGGGCCCTGTACTTTCCATTAGGAAATTACAGAATGGCACCATTTTAGTGGAAACTAACAGTGAGAAACAAAGTTTGTCGCTGTTAAAGATGACTTCTTTCTATGACAAAGTCAAGGTATCTGTGGAACCTCACAGATCCTTGAATTATTCAAGAGGTGTCATCACCTGTAGAGACTTGATCCCCATTAGTTTGGAGGAATTAAAAAGCGAATTAGCTAGCCAGTCGATCGTTGATGTCACTCGCATAATGCGCAATGAAAATGGAGAGAAAAAAGCCACTGCTTCTTTGATTCTTACATTTGGCACACCCACCCATTTGGCATGATCCAGAGCATATCTATGCTGGTTTTTACCGTCTTTTTGTCAGACCTTACGTTCCAAACCCTCGACGTTGTTTTAAGTGTCAATTCCAATGCGGTAAAAAAGGTCATAATAGTGAGGGCTGCAATGATGACGCCAAGTGTCCCAACTGTGGCGGCGATCATCCTGCACGGTCCTTTAACTGTGAAAAGTTTAAAGAAGAAAAAGCAGTCCTTACTATTATGGCTAAGGAAAAATATCATTTAACGCCGCCAAAAAATTATATAAAACCTCTAGGCCTACTCTGGAAGGCAAATCATTTGCTGCAGTGGCTTCAAACAAGAGCAGCACTCCATGCACAAGTTGTGGAGAATTGGCTAAGACTGTCAAAATCTTAACTGACCAA
The DNA here is from genome assembly GCA_018207615.1 of Philaenus spumarius. Classification (NCBI taxonomy): domain Eukaryota; kingdom Metazoa; phylum Arthropoda; class Insecta; order Hemiptera; family Aphrophoridae; genus Philaenus; species Philaenus spumarius. Next base: position 76,680 of record JAGFPH010006151.1, on the reverse strand, counting down.
GTTGCTCAGCTAGTCGCTCTATTCTCTAAAGTGTCTAATTCCGCTCCCGCTTCTGCTTTAGTTGATTCAAATTCCGTTCTTCCGTCCTCTAGTTTCTCAGTATCACAAGCAGAAATATAACCATCTATCCCTGCTCTTAATCTGAGAATAAAGACGCAGGAAAAAAAAATTATAAAAAAGAAAATTACTCCAGTATCTGGGGTAAAGCAATTAAAAAAAAAAAATCATATACATGTCCTTCTGTAGTAACAGGAAGAAGTTCTGAACCCGTTCCAGGAAAGAAACCAGTTGCTATCAAAAGATAAATGGCCAATGTCAAAAGTAGTAAAAAAGAGAAAAAAGGAGGTTCCACTACAAATCCTCCTAAAAATCCGGATCCTTGCCCTTCTCCACCCTCAACATCTTCCAAGACGTGTGAGGGTAACATGGAAGTGGACAAGGACACACAACCTAAAAACCATTCTGTCACTACAGGACAGGAAAATGAAAAGGTTGAAAAGGGACCATGTCCCTTCTAATATTTATTTATTTAATTTGAATGAATATCTATATTTATTTCAATTTATAATGTGAACTACTGAAATACATTTATTCATTAATTATCTATGTCCACGATCCCAAATATGAATGTGGTTCAGTGGAATTTAAATGGTGTTAGAAGTCACATGGAAGATCTGAAAGTTCTTGTTCGAGACACGTCTCCTCTATTCGTTTGTCTCCAGGAGACACATCTCCATAATACGCATTCGTTACATTTAAGAGGGTATTCCGTCTTCAGGTCAGATTTTGTTACAGAGGAGAGAGCAAGAGGTGGTTTAGCCATACTTGCTCACAACTCTGTGGGTGGTGTTTCCGTAAATCTGGATACACCATTACAAGCAGTAGCAATTCGAGTCGCTGTTCCCATAAAACTAACGATATGCAGCCTATACCTGCCACCAAGTTATAACGTCCAACCAAACGACTTGATAGATTTAATATATCAATTACCTGCTCCGATTCTGTTGCTTGGTGATTTCAATGCACATCACTATTCGTGGGGATCCTCAACCTGTAGCTCAAGGGGTATGCGCGTAGAGAGGATACGATCCGATTTAGATGTGTTTTTACTTAATGATGGATCGTTATCACTCTTAGCAGCTTCGACAGGAGGTTGGGCGGTCGTAGACTTGTCATTTTGTAGTCCTTCGCTAGCTACAAGATTTGAGTGGATAGTGATGTCAGAATTGTATGGCAGCGACCACGCCCCTATAAAAATTTCCTTTAAAGACTCCTCTTTTCTAAACAACCGAACGCCTCGATGGATAATAAACAAAGCCTTATGGAATGATTTTACAAATCAATTTGCATTACCAGAATATAATCAACATATTTCTATAAATGAAATAGTTGATAAATGTTTACAGATTCCATTATTTCAGCAGCAGAAAATAACATTTCAAAAACTTCAACACGACCAAAACATCCACTAGTTCCTTGGTGGAACGACAAATGTAAAGAAGCTCTGCGCTTACGAAGAAAAGCATTAAGGACTTTTAATCGAATACCGACAGGAGAAAATATGGAAAATTATAAAATCTTGCGTGCCAAAGCTCGCAGAGTATTCAGGCAGAGCAGGAAAGATTCTTGGACCCATTATATCGGTACAATAACCAGAACGACTTCCACCTCAACAGTGTGGAAGAAGTTACGTTCTGTATGTGGCCATGTTTCCTCTGCTCCTTTGGTTGGACTGATGCAGCAGGATGGGATATTGAATACAGACAGCCATAAAATTGTAAGCATTTTGGGCTCATCCTTTTCTAGGTTCTCTTCAACAGCTGGGTATAATGATGCTTTTCGTACGTATAAAACCGCTCAAGAGGCCATGCCATTCACTATCGTCATATCGCAGGATACTCCGTTAAATGACCCATTTACAATGGATGAATTAGAATCTGCCTTATTGTCGGCTACGGATTCAGCTCCTGGACCCGATAATATCGTATATTCTATTATTAAACACATTCCAGAGTCGGGTAGGGCAGCTCTTCTCCAAATATACAATCGTATATGGAATGAGCATATCTTTCCTAATTCTTGGTTGGAGGCCATAGTAATTCCTTTATTAAAACCAGGTAAAGACAAAACTGATCCAAGTAGTTATCGTCCTACCTCTCTCACCAGCGTTCTATGTAAACTGGTGGAGAAGATGGTCAATCGGCGACTTGTATGGTACCTTGAAAGTAACCAACTGATCTGTAAAGAACAGTGTGGTTTCCGACAGGGAAGATCATCTATCGATCAGCTGGTTTTGTTAGAGTCGACCATTCAAAATGCCTTTCTTCTTCGGCAGACACTTGTTGCGGTGTTTTTCGATCTTGAAAAGGCATATGATACGGCTTGGAGAAGAGGAATTCTAAATACATTACAATCTTGGGGTATTCATGGGAGAATCCTAACATTTATTAAACATTTCCTATCTAATCGATATTTTAGGGTGCGTCTTGGATCCACCATATCAGATCGATTTTATTTAGAGAATGGTGTCCCTCAAGGCAGCGTACTTAGCGTCACATTATTTGCAGTTGCTATTAGTAGTATCACTGCTAATGTCCGATTACCTGTTCACTGTTCTCTTTTTGTTGATGATTTTGCCATCTACGTGGCAACCAGAAACACGGCAACCGCAGAAAGAACATTGCAATTAACGATCAACAAATTACAAACATGGTCCAATCAGACAGGATTTAAGTTTTCCGCTGCTAAAACTAGATGCATAGCTTTTACTCGTCGCAGACAACATTTTAGTCCAATTTTATACCTAAACGGAACTCAACGGAACACTCCGATAACACTGTCACATTTCTAGGTCTTATATTCGACCATAGACTCTCTTGGAACTCGCATGTGACAAATTTAAAATCACGCTGCATCAAGATCTTGGATATGTTACGGGTTTTAAGCGGTTCTCATTGGGGAGCCGATAGAACCTGCATGCTGCGTTTTTACCGAGCTCTTATTCGATCACGAATTGACTATGGGTCCATAGTCTATTCGTCAGCTAGGTTATCGGTTCTTAAAAAGATTGATTCCGTTCATAACACTGCTCTCCATCTAGCATCCGGAGCTTTTCGTTCTAGTCCCATTAGTAGTCTGCTTGTTGAAACGGGTGAGCCATCGCTCACGCGACGAAGACAACGGCTACAATTGTCATATATGTGTAATATGCGCTCCAAACCTTTACACCCTTCACATGATATTATTTTTAACAATCCATTATTTCCACAGTAAGAATTTCGTAAATAATCTACTGCTCCCTATGGGATCAGAACCATCCGTATCCTCAATAATCTTGGTGTAGCACTACCTCCTATATACAAAAATACACCATGTTTTGTCGCTCCATGGTTAATTAGAAAGCCTCACTGTCTATATATCTAAAACAAACTACACCCGATGTTGTTTACTGTCAGGAATTTATATCCATATGTAAACTCTACCCATCAAGTCATATTATATTCACTGATGGTTCTAAACTGGACAATGGAGTCGAATGCGCATTTGTTCTGTCAGGAAACAGCTTCACTTATGGGTTACCATCTTCCTCTTCTGTATACACAGCAGAACTTTTTGCAATACTCAAGGCACTCAATATTGTACTAGCAACACCGGTGCACCTTCTTATATGTTCAGACTCAAGAAGTGCACTTGAGTCCATTCAAGATATGTACTCTCCTAACCCTTTGGTCAAAGATATTCTGTGCTCCATACACAGACTTTGGCTACGGGGCGTGGGAGTGTCGTTTTGCTAGGGTTCCGGGTCACACCGGTATACATGTAAACACTAAAGCAGACCTAGCTGCTAAGGAAGCCACTTCCTTACAGCCTAGCGTGAACAGAGTAATGTCGTCCGACTTTATGTCCTCTTTAAAACAAACCCTGTTTAGACAGTGGGAAGAAGAGTGGGTAGCAGTACAAGGAAATAAACTCCGCCAAATTAAACATACCGTTCGGCCATGGATATCGTCAAACCGCCAAATCCGTCAAGAGGAAGTGGTGGTTTCTCGCCTACGCATTGGCCACTGTGGGTTAACTCACGGGTTTCTGATGCGTCGGGGGGATCCGCCGCTCTGTCCTTACTGCTTAAATCTCCTTTCGATTAAACATCTACTTTTAGATTGTGTAAAGCTGAAATATGTTCGGAAGAGGTTTTGCCTACCAAATTGCATTCAGAGGATGCTGGTTGATGACTCCCAAACCATTAATATGGTGTTAGCATTCCTCCATCGGTTGAATGTAATTGGAAAAATTTAAAAACAATATACATTTACTTACGAAACTTAAATACCATGTTTAGATTTATTACTTGTTATTTTAATTAGAGTTTTATTCATTGTTATGTAACAGGGCCCTTTACAGCCCTGTGACAAGTTGTTATTGTGTAATTATTGTTGTTATCGTTGTTATTTTATCGTGTAGTGTATGTAGTGTGTGTTAATTATAAGATTAATTTTATACCTGTGTGCGATAGTATGAGCATTATACGAATGCTCTTCGTTTTCCAGGCGATGATAACCACCTAGGTTTTTCGCCTTAAAAAAAAAACATTTTTATTGTTTGTTTTTTAAATGCATGCCTAACAAGATATTGACTTTCAAGGGTGAATGATGCAGTGGGGCAGACAAAATAAAGAAAAAATAATACTGTTAGTCGAGGCTAACATGGATTGCTCTTAAAAACTGTCTTTGCTTATGATTGGAAAGTCTTCCAATCCTCAAAAATATAAAAACTAAACCAAGGACGTCCATACTTGGCCCAGAGGTACCTTAATCTCCATAGGTACCCCAGTCTAGCCCCCTCTAGAAAATATAATATGGGCGCCCATGGTCGATTGAAAGTTAACCTTTCAGGCTTATGTTTAAAAAAATCTGCGGTTTAAAGCTTTATTATAAAAATCCTCCTTTCTATCACAGCCAACCTTTCTGTATTTAATATTAAGGGTCAGAACGTAAAGCAGTAAATTACTCCGACTTGAGAGAGAAATATCTATTAAATCACAAATGTCACCCACAGAGGCAATGTTTGCGACTCTGCATTAAACGCAAACCTTTCGGCAATTAATTTACTTAATAGATCTGGAACGGAAATGCTTTACAAAAATAACTCGCATAAAATGCTGTTGTCTTTATTATTTCTTGAAATTTACTGGAAGAAATAATTATAAGTATGTTTACACATTAAGAATTAAAATTGCAATATATACACAGTTATCTAACTAATAAGGGAAAATTTAATAAAATGTAAGTTAGTAAATTGTTACTATTAGCTGTTTTTAAAATAAAATGGCTGTATACGATTCAGTTTATGAAATACAGGGTGTTTTGGAACTTTTACCTTTAGGTGTTGTTTTTGGGTTAAGGATAAAGTGATAATATCATTATCTCTATAAATAAAAATGAATGTTTGTTTCTTTGTCGTCTATAGACTCAAAAACTATTCGACCGATTTCGCTAAATATTTCACTTTATCAGTATCATTGCCAGAAGTGTTTAGGCACACAATAAGTACAGTCTAAGGGGTTGAAATGGGGTAGCCACACACCTATACAATAATTATAAATTAAACTAACTTCCTACAAATTATGAAGCTAAAACTATGCAATATTATTTTTAAGGGATATACAAGAATATTTGTACTTAAGTAAAAGGGATGAAATGGAATAACTACCTTTAAAATTAAATAGTAACCCACTAACTTTGTCTATACTCTTAAAAACTATTCAACTAATTTCATTAAAATTTCACAATTTACACATACGAGTACCAAGATGTTTTAGAGATTGTGGTCACTACAAACAAGTATATTTAAATGGAGTAGCTACCCATATACAATAGAAATAATTACACTAAATTCTACAAACTAAAAAACTAAAATTATTTAATATTATTCTTAATTGATAAAGAAAATATTTGCAATTTGATTACCTAAGTCAAGTGATGAAATGGGACAACTACCCTTAAAATTAAATCATGCAACAGCGAACCATTACTAGTCCACTAGTAAATTATAAAAATGTCTGAAAGTCCGTAGTTCTTCATGCAGCAGCCGTTTTATTTCTTCCACTTGTCAATTTTTCTTTAAAACCCAAATTGAGTCTCGGAAACTACTAACTGAAAATTTTCTTTAAACTGAGAAGTTTGAATTGAAATACATCCGTTCCGGACAAAAATAATTTGGTTCTAATGTGTAGCTAATGTGTAAAGTTTTGAATTTCCTTAAGAAAAGACAACATCTGAATCTTTTGTAAAGCTAAATTTTTGAGTTATTAAACATCAAAGACTTTAAATTGGGTTGTTAAAAATTATTTTTTTTATAGTTTGGTCATCCAATTCAAAATTTCAGCTAAGTATATCAATCTGCATTTGACATAAACATTGACAAGTGAAAAACAAAATGGCAGCTGTGTGAAAAGCTACGTTTATTGACTTTTGAACATGTCAATAAAGAAATTACGAATTATTTTTGGCCCGTAAAGAAAATTTACAAGTATTGGTACAGAGTTCTAAAACAGGCATATAGCCATTGGAGGCGTTGGTGATTAAATTTCTGAGTCTAATGACAACCTAACAATTTAAAATGTCAAAAATGTATTTTGAATTAGAGAAGAAAAAAATGTCATATTCACATAGACAATGTTTACCTAGGCCTATTCGCTCTTAAATTAAATAAACCGAGTTAGTTTTATATCACTAATATAATTTCACTGCACTGCATGGTATGATAATAATGATGAAATAAGTTAATACTAATTCAAGATGTTAACGAATATAATCACCGAAGATGTTTAGGCCAACATATCTGATTTCAAACGAAATGTAAAACCAGTTATTGTTTGCTCTGTTCAGTAAACTGCAAAGATATCTATTTAACATTTTAATACAGTGTAATCTAAGCGGACTGGGATTGGCCCTATTTCGGCAATGTTAAATTTAACAGCTTAACATTTTTCTCCAAAACAATGTAAGCTGTAAATCATTGTATTGTAATCCAAATTATATTGTAATATTGGGAGGGGGCCCTTGCCATTATTTTGCCCCAGTGCCTGGTATGGCTCTTAGTGGCCCTGTTTAGAGGCCTTCTGTTTAGAGGCCCCTTGTTGTCCAAAACGCCTGAATAAACAAAGGCATTGCCATCATGGATCCATACAAAAGTGTATTCATATGATCTTATTCCATAAAATTAAATCTTAGCTAAGCATAAATTCAAATTATTGGAGAAATAAATAACAGCCAACGTTCATTTAAATTATAACTACATTTTCAGTTGTTGACAGAAAGAAGAAAAAATTGGGTAGCGAGATTTCTTACATTCAAGTAATCTTACTTAAAAATAAAAAGGTAAAATAAAATTTTCTTTGTAGTTTTGTTTTTGATGATGCTAATTATTGGTTAATACAGATTAATTAATTATACAATCAGCTTAGCAAGATGGATAAAAGTTCGCTTTGTTAATTCGCTTATTCAAATTCTGATTTTCTTGTTTTTATTTCATGCTTGTTTTATTGTTAATATTTGATTTGCCGCAGTCGATTGAGAGTATAGTTTCATTACATTTTAAATAAAAATGTGAAGTTTTTGATTCTTTATGAAATTTATAGTCATGCTCATCTACACTAATTCAGTTTTTTCTTAAAAATTTTAGCTATATTTTTGAAAACACTAAATTAGTATTTTTTTAAATTATTTATTTTGGCATTAGCAATAGTTAGGTATATACAGTATTATCAAATGTGAGGTTAGGTAATCAAGTTGAATTAGGTTTTCAACAGTTATCTTAGGGTATCAACAGTTATGTTAGGGTATCAACAGTTATGTTAGGGT
>JAGFPH010006151.1:57636-68808 GCA_018207615.1 Philaenus spumarius | reverse complement strand
GGTATCAACAGTTATGTTAGGGTATCAACAGTTATGTTAGGGTATCACCAGTTATGTTAGGGCATCAACAGTTATGTTAGGGTATCACCAGTTATGTTAGGGTATCAACAGTTCGGTTACAGTTCCAATCATCAGGTATTGTTGTCAAAAGTTATGTTAATTTATTACCTTTTAGGATGTATTATCAAACGTGAGGTTAGGTCAAGTTACCGTATTAGTGCAAGTCATTGAAGCGTTATTGCTCCGAATTTTTTTATTGTGAACCGATTTGCATGAAATTTTGAAATTAGGCTCATCTTACCCTTAACTTCAAAAGTGAAAATGATCTGAACTCCGCACCCACCCTGGGGATGGTTGCCACCCCTTCTCTGTGGTGTAAATTGTTTTTTTCAAAATAACCTCAGATATCGATAGAAAGCCTAATTTTAAGCAAACAATCTTCTATAAAGTTTTTCAAAAAACCCAATACTTTTCAAGTTATTGGCAACTGAAAATTCGGAATATTTTCACGTTTTTGTTTAACGAAAATTTTATGACGAACAAAATTGTAGCAGGTAAAAAACTGAATAAATCGGTTTTTTATAAAGTGTTCTAAGTGCAATATTAAGCGAAATATTAAAGATCAAAGCCGTTTTTTATTTTGTCTGAAATTTAATCGATGTGTTCAGTGCCATCTAGCGGCGAGCAGATACATTTTGTGCATTCTAATGAAATAGTTTTTTGTAGTGCTTGAAATAAGCTTTAAAATGAGCACTGTTAAAAGTCTTTTGCACGTAAAATGAGTGAGCTGTATTGCAAATAAGAGGAACATCTAATGTTTTTTTTCTTTTAAATCAATGGGTTTCAAAGTGCCATTGCCATCAAAATTAAAATTAATCGTATTCCGTCTAGAATTAACTTTAATATAAAGAGTTTGATGGATTCTAGCAGTTTGGCTGCTTTAGGACACATATTTTTCAAAAAAAATCACGATTTTAAGAAAAAACATTTTTTCGAAATTTTAAAAAAACACCTTTTTTTCATAATATCTCAAAAATAATAAAAATAATAATATAACGTACAAACGTATAATAATGAAACATGTAGATTTTTTCTGACAAAAAGTTTTTGTTTTTGTTTCACACAAAAATTGACGGAGATATGATTGTTTAAAGAGCGCGCGGCAGCGCAATCACAGTCTCTCTTGAGCCCTTTGACCCTTCACCGTTTTAAAATAAAAGATTTTTCACTATATATTGTAATGAAAACAGTTGTAGCTCTTTTAATTACCTTTAAAATGGTTTTTTATAAGTTGTGATAGCATCAAAATTGAAGGAGTTACGGTCCAAAAACTAGTCGTATTTTTTCTACTTAGTAAACTTAAAATTTCGGAGTGTGAATATTTGGAGCAAAGTGAAAGTACACATAATAGAGACCCAAAACTATTGTCTTATGTATATAGGATAATGTTTTTTTATAAAATTGAATGAAAATTATGACTATGGGTTTTTTATTGCTTTTTATGCATTGTCTTGCTCTTGTTGCAGTATTTTTTTAAATGTATTACTAATTCAATCTGGTACAGTTTTAGACAACTTGTAAGTTTACATTTTATTCAATAAATGGTGATTTCTTACTCTATAATTAAATTATTTTTAAATGTGTAATAATATATATTTACTGTTTTAATTTAGGGGTAGTTTTAAGTGTTGAAAAGCTTGAGAATATGATAAACATTTTCGAGAATGTGGAATAACATTTAAATCCTTTTCATTTCATCAAAAGAAAACTTTTTAAACAATTTTTTATCAAGGGGTTGTTTTAAGGTTCGAAAGGGGGTTAAAAATTCAACAATTAAAATAGAGAACATAAAATATTATTTACTCTATACTTAAATCTTTTTATGTCATAAAAAAGTAATTTTTTGTGATTTTTTCAATTTAGGGGTTGTTTGCACGGGTTGTAAGGTTTTCAAGGGGTTAAAAATGATTTTAATATGAGGTAATTGTGTCAGAAAACACTTTACAATTTCACCCCTTAATATTAAACACGTTTTCTAGCGATAAAATGGTTCAATGTCAATTTTTCCATTAAGGGGTTGTTTACACCCCTTAAAAATAATAGGCGGAGCTCAGATCATTTTCACTTTTGAAGTTAAGGGTAAGATGAGCCTAATTCCAAAATTTCATGCAAATCGGTTCACAGTAAAAAAATTCGGAGGTAAGACCCTATTTTTCGCTTCAATGACTGCACTATATATTTTGTTAGCATATCAAGGATTCCGATTTCAACAGTTATGTTAGGGTATCAACAGTTAGGTTATGGATCACATCTTTAGGTTTAAGGTTAAGGCTCGATCTCTAAACTGAAAACGGCTAAGTTGGCTACCAATTTCAATGTTAAAATAACCTAACCATACCTTCACTTTTAAGCATATTTTGTGTTATTTTCGTCAAAAAAAAAGAAAGCCGTATTTTTTTCCTTAAAGTAAAATAGATTGTGGGTGTTGATTGCTAAGGTTTTTTGCAATGTAACTCTTTTTGCAACTGAGTAACAAATTAATAAAGTTTACTATTTATATTATACGTTTATGAAAACAATTAAACAGTTTTTGAAAATATATTCAGCATTCAACATCCGCATATGACAGTACTTCAAAATGAAACCAGAATTAAAGAAAAATGACTTATTCTGTAGCATTGCTCTTATGGAAATCAGATTCAATATGGCGGACAGGGTATCCCACCCCTTTAAGGATTAAGGTCAAGAGTTAGTATAGGTTATCCACATTTTGATGATAGTTTAGGTTATCTACTTTATTAAATGATAGATAAGGTTATTAACAATTAAGGTTACTATACACTGTGTTTTTAATGTATCAAATTAATTTTGTTAACAGGTATCATTAGTTATTAAAAAAATGTTTCACCTCATCGTAAAAATAAACGAATAAAAAAAATTTCGTGGAATTTACGAGTATTATTTGCTACTAATCAACAGATGGTACACATAAAGTTTCTCTTGGGTCTTCGGGATTTCTAATGCAAGTCTGCGCTACTCCGTCAATAGGAGTACATTTCGTCCAGGTACATGGATCCGGTCCACAAGGTTCATCTTTGTAAGGTCCACATACATCTCTTGGTACACAGTTTACCGATAGATCGGATGGATCGTAAACACATTCATAACCCGCTTGGCATGTAGTTGCTATGCAAGGATCATATGGTGAGGGTTTAGGTCGTGTTAACCAGCGCGGCAGACAAGATTCTTGTAATACTAGTTTGCGATCTACCGTACATGAGGTGAGAGACACGCATTCTTGGTCAGCACGACATTTCTTGCCCCCACACGGCCCAGATTCATAACAGTCTTCTCCAAAACAGGGAAAATTGTCGTAACATCTTCCTGGAAAAATAACGTATGTATTGGATTACTAAAATAGAAAAGCTGTTCAATTTCATTTCCAGAAATCATTAAGTTTAAATTAATTTGAATACTATTTTAAATTCCAGGTAATATTTTGCGATGAATGAAAAAAATAACATTTTTCTATGACTTTATAATATAACTAGGGGCTCTGCCCCTGGACGCTTCGCGTTCCAACCCCGCCTCGGCCTTTGGCCTTAGATAGGTGCTCGTTTGTACATAGATGACCGAGCATAAATCAGCTCTTTTATTTGACAGCTGACTCAAACTCATTAAACATTATCTCCATAAGATTAACATGAGAAATTTGAAGGATTGTGTGCCGGAGCTCCTTTTCGGATGAATAGCGGCTGAACGGATGATTGGATGTTAAATCTGATGGAAAATGGTAAGTTTGAAATTAAAATTTCTACAACTTTTGTATTTAACATTTTTTGCTATCTCTTATCGTTTTCTTACAAAATACGCTCAAAGTGAAAAAATGGAAAAAATTCAAAAATCGAAAAAATCTTTCCCGCCCAAAAGGTGCTTTCAAAATTTAAAAAAATGTTAAATTCTGGCAATTTTCTCAAAATTTTCTCGTCGAGAGCTTTAATTCAAGTATAAGGTTGAGGGGGATCCGATTATGGGAAGTGCCTCATAGTTTATGTCAGTGAGTCAGTGAACCCGTCTAGCTTTAAAGACGTTGGGCGGAGCCTCCCTTCTCGGATAAATAGTGGCTAAATGGATGATTGGATCTTGAATCTGACGAAAAGTCTCTCGTTTGAAATTGAATTTTCTATAACTTTTGTATTTAACATTTTTTGCTATCTCTTACCGTTTTCTTACAAAAAGCGCTCAAAGTGTAAAACGAAAAAATCTTTCCCGCCCAAAAGGTGCTTCCAAAATTTAAAAAATGTTAAATTCTGGCAATTTCCCCAAAAGTTTCTCGTCGAGAGCTTTAATTCAAGTATAAGGTTGAGGGGGTCCGATTACGGGAAGTGCCTAATAATTAATGTCAGTGAATCAGTGTTACCGTCTAGCTTTATACTGTATAAGTAGATTTTTGGTGTTCTTAGGCCTACCTACAAAATTAATGGGAACATTACTACCGAATTTCTCATTTCTACTGTGCGTCCGGACTTTAGTTGGCAGTACGGGAAAGGCTATGCTAATGCATTTCATATGAAGTTTCCGTACCCACACTGCTGACATCGGTCGCTCTATGAATTCCCCGAATGATGACGTAATTTTGTAAATGGTATCGAATTAAAGCTAATAAAACTGTCTTTCCTAATGTGACATCAAGAAATGTATATACGTTTGTTATATATTTTGTATAGGCTTTTTTAAATGAAACGCAACTGAGAAGGACATAATAAATGTAGTAAGCGAGGATTTACAAAAAATTTTGATCAGGCAACTTTTCAAGCGGGAAAGTTGTACAAAAAAAGATACAATTTTTTGTAATTTGACTTTTTTACTTGGGCTCCTTAGTTAAAACAGTAGGAGCCGCAAAAGTCAAGAGTTATCACTGCGTATTTGTAAGTGGCGCTGTGCCATCGCAGTGTTTCTGCTTGCATTTATATAAATTTAAACACAATGTTTAACAGTTTTATCTTTTTTACACTAATGTACCAATATATATGTAATGTGATTTCACATTACATTTTAAATAACACTAAAATGTGCACCACTGTATCGACAAACACACCCTAAACCCCCCGAGAACAAACACTGAACAATGAAATGGGACAGAAGAGGAATCTATTCCTTATCTGTTTACAGGAAACGCTAGAGCATTGGGTTATTTCTGTTGTCACAACACTTTAAAGTATGCCAAAACTGTTCCTTCATAACAAAAATAATATTATTTGTAGTCTTGGGTTTGTTTGTTTGATTATGGTTACTGCAAAACAATCCTATAACATACTGTAGACTACATTCCTTTTTTTTATAGTATTTATTACACAGCCATAATTGTATGTAATTTTATGGACATTATTAGCGAATTTCCATAGGAAAAATGAGCTATTGCAGTGGCCCTTATGGTGAGACCCAAGGTCGGGAGTAGCAAATGAGCACTGATCATGGTCCCCAGAACACGTTTTGGGGTGTCATTAAAATTCATATTTAAGTGTTCGCACTCTAGCGGCCGCATTTTAAGTCCGATTTGGTTCAAATTTGGTACACATGTTGGTTGTCTACGTCGCTCGGATGAGTTCGTTAGCCAAAAAAATCCAACAACCGGAAGTACGTTTTTTGACCGGAAGTAACTATGTTTTGACATTTTTACTACGAGAATTAATATTTTTTAGAGTGTTTTCTAAAAATATAAATGTAGGATGTTATTCTGCACATTTTATTTTTTTACGAGACTTTATAGCTCGCTTGGTTCCCCCAAAATCGATCAAAATGTAAAATACCATAAAAGTACCCGGTTCAAAGCCATGTGGTGGATTTTACCGTGGGGTTGGCGTGCGAAGCACGCAATGCATTGTGTATTGAAGATACTCTCAATACGGGGGTTGGCGTGCGAAGCACGCAATGCTTTCTGTGTTAAAGAAACTCCCAATTTTCGGAATGGCGTGCGAAGCACGCAATGTTTTGGATATTGAAGACACTCCCAATATGCGGATTGGCGTGCGAAGCATTTTGCAGCTATTCAGCACCGTCGTTAGTAGACTTATTTCCCAAATTGTTTGTTGAAGCCCTAAAACATAGGCCTATAAATTTAATTTTGGAAATTTGCTCAACTCACGTCAGCGGTCCAGCTGCGTGGTCGAATTATTTCTGTTGTCACAGCACTTAACTGGGCCAAAACTGTTCCTTCATAACAAAAATAATATTATTTGTAGTCTTGGGTTTGTTTGTTCACAAGACTGAATATAAGTTGAAGACTAGGTGGTAACTATAACTTCTGGACATTCTTTTTAATGCATCTGTGAGTAACGATAACGCATTTGTCGACATGCAGACGCGTCGCGGCGACAGCCACAGTCGCATGTTGTCAGGACGCGTAGTAGATCAGCAACCGCCCCTCCCCCCAGTATATAGGGGGGTTTCAGCTTACATTAACTGCCGTAAAAGAATTTTTTTTCTAGGATCGTTTGGTATGGTGTGGGGATGCCAAATATAATTTTACGACCTAGAAAGTGGGGGGACAACTTAAACTTGACAGTTAAAAAGTCGTAGCTCGTAAGGGGTCACGATTTGGAGTCAATATTTTGAAAATACAGTGTATTGTTTTATATATTTTTGGACAGGGGAATTTCCACAGTGAAAGAGTCGTAGGGATAATGTTTTTGGGTCAACATTTTAGAAATACAGTGTGGGGTATCGTTTTATATTTTTTGGGGTAGGGAAAACCCGATTTTGACAGTTATATAAAAAAAAAAAAAAAAAACAAGCTGAAGTCTCGAAACAGTGTTGGAAATACATCTTGTTTTTAGCTTAAAAATGTATATAAAAACCCCGTTTTTATATAAAATTACTACTTTTTTTATTAAATATTTTTTTAAATACTCAATTACAATATATATAATACGCCACAAATATGTGAAGTCAGTCTATTTCAATTATTAGAACAAGCGTTGCACATTTGCGGCATCTGTCTGTAGGTAGAAACCGGACGTCTCATATACTGTGCGTAGTAAAAAATGTTACAATAATTGGTGCTAGCGAACGTGTTAAAAAATTTCCAGATGCATTCAGATGACATAGCTAAGACTCAGAATGAAGTCAGAATTAATTCCCGGACTCATAGACATCGAAAAATAGCGTAAACCCGATTGTGTGAAGTTAAGGTTTTCCCCAATTTTGCTTAATGAGTTGACAAAATTTCAAAATTTGCCCAATTTAGAAAAATCGGTGCTTTTTGAACTCATGAATTGATGCTCTACAACTTTTAGGGAAAGGGGTATTGATAAAATTTGATGTTGGAAAGTTACAGCACATTAAAAATGGGTAAAACACAGTTTTTGGCAAAGTTGGAAAAATTTGCTGTTTTTTTGGATCCTCATAAAAATTGAACTACTGTATTGATAGTAAATCAATAACCGAGAATGTACATGCATATATAATGTAGTAATGATTTTTCAGTAGAATTTCACAATATTCCGATTTATCTAGTCGCATACAGACAATTTTATTGCACACTTTGAACACACTTACAGCATGTAAAGAACTTCCATACCAAATTTAACTTAATTGGAATAGGACTTTTATAAGGGCTAATTACAATATTTATACCAATTAAAATATTTAATTAAAAAATAAATAATAATAATAAAGGTGTTATGGTAGTTTTTACTCCTTATTTGCAACTGAGTTAAAAAAAATTAAAACATGTTAAACACTTTAGCTTCAATTATAATTTATTGATTAGGGGTAGTTACTTTACCCTATTTCCACGATGTATGCATAATTTATAATGCATTTCCCACTTGTGCTGGTTATTAAATCAAACGACAATCGCTTCATTTGTTATGTGTATTTAAACGACTTACTTAATAAAATGTTGTTATATAAATCCTTCCAAAATTTAGTCTGCCACTGAGAAATATTTGTGCTGATTGTACCCACAGCCGTTCTGAAGGGTTGATGGGCATTCACGCGTTGAATCTTATGTATAGACTAGCTGGCCCGGTTTTGCACGGATAGACAAATCAAAGGTAATGTATATTAACAAAAAATATATTATATCAATAAATATATTACACTATGTATTTATTATGGGGATTTTTAGTAACTTTGACCCACCCAAACATCCCCTAAAATTTCGAATTTTTTAAAACCCTTTCTTAACGAGTACCTAGGGCCCTAGAGGAAGCTACATACCAAATTTCATTCCAATCCGTTCGATGGTTTTAGAGAAATCGTGATTTTGTAACTTTGACCCCCCCCAAACCCCCCTAAAATTTCGAATTTTTTTAAACACTTTCTTAGAGAGTATCTATGGCCCTAGAGGAAGCTACATACCAAATTTCATTCCAATCCGTTCGGTAGGTTTTGAGAAATCGTGATTTAGTAACTTTGACCCCCCCAAACCTCCCCTAAAATTTCGAATTTTCGGAAACCCGTTCTTAGTACGCGTTTAGAGCCTATAAAGAGTATTAGTGCCAAATTTCATGTTTGTAGGCCTCGTGGTTTTGGAGAAACTGTGATGAGTCAATGAGTCAATGGTATTTGGCTTTTATAAGTATAGATAGATGAAATGTATGTTTTAGTTATTTAAAACAATACTTTTATTTTTACCAAATAACCAATTTTTAATCAGTTTGAGTACAATTTTCTGCCAGTCCTGGCGTAACCCTTTTAATAAATAACTATTGAGCTCGACTTGTGAGAAAGTAACTAGATAAAATAAAACCTGAACACAAAAGCTCACAACAAATACGTTTACTAACTTCAAACGCGTTTCAACGACAATGTCGCCATCCTCTGTGAGTTATAGTTTGTTTTATTTGAGTTCATTGGCGGGTTTCGGAGTTCCTCCATTCTCCAAACTTACTTCAGTACTGGATTCATCCGTTTGGAATCCGTCTTTATATACAGTCTAGCCACGCCCCTCCTCCAACCGGTACTGCTTCCGGCTGCACAAACCTACTACGTGTTTATTTTATTCTTGAAAACTTTAAAAATTTTCAGATTTTTGAATGTTACTTCTGATTGATTGTATATTTGTTCATTAATAATATTTTCTCAGTTCATCTTTAGTTTAAAAATGTCCATTATATTTAACCGTCTAGCTTTATTGCACTGGTGTGAAAGCTTCATTGAGTCTTTCATTTCATATGGCAAATTACCCTCATTTAGTAGATGAGTAGCGTAATTTGAATCTTTTTTCGTATTTATATTGATCAAATATTATGTTCCCTAAATCTTGTTTTTAATTTTCGTCCAGTTTGTCCTATAATATGTTGCGTTGCACTTACACTTTATTTCGTATACTCCATGTTTATAGTAAGCTCTTCTGTAGTCTTACTTAAACTGTCCTTTGTAGTGTTGTTCTTATAAAATGCCGCTTTCACAGTGAATTTTTACGTTTTAAATGTGCCTTTTTTTTAGCGAATTTCCATAGGAAAAATGAACTATTGCAGTGGCCGTTATGGTATGACCCAAGGTCGGGAGTAGCAAATGAGCACCGATCATGGTCCCAAGAACACGTTTTGGGGTGTCATTAAAAATCATATGTATATATGTATATATTTATGTATGTATGTGTGCGCACTCTAAAGGACGAATTTTACGTCCGATTTGGTCCAAATTTGGTACACAGGTTGGTTTTTTAAGTTGTTTGCACGAGTTCGTTAGCCAAAAAAATTGACTGGAAGTAGACCAAACTTTTGACCGGAAGTAACATGTATGTAGTGTCCGCACTCTAACGGACGCATCTTATGTCCGGTGTAGTCCAAATTTGGTACTCAGGTTGGTTTTCTAAGTCGTTTGGACGAGTTCGTTAGCTAAACAAATTTACCATAAGTAGACCAAATTTTTGACCGGAAGTAACTTTATGTATAATTGTGCGCACTCTAACGGACGCATTTTACGTCCGATTTCGTCCAAATTTGGTACACAGGTTGGTTTTCTAAGTTGCTTGGACGAGTTCGTTAGCTAAAATAATTGACCAAAAGTAGACCAAATTTTTGACCGGAAGTAAAACTTTTTTGAGATTTTTCGTACTAGAAATAAACTTTTCTGAAGTTTTCTTTTAAAAAAATAGACATATGAAATAATTCTGCACATTTTGTTTTTTTACGCAACTTTATAGCCCATCTGGTTCCCCCCAAAACAATCAAAACGTAAAATACCGTAAAAATACCAGAATTAAATCCACGGCCTTTACCTTGGTGTCCGATGGCAACATATTTGGTACATGCTGGCAGCAGCTACGTGAGTCAATTTCCCAATTAGTTGTTTGAAACCCAAAAATATATATAAATTTAATTTTGGATATTCGCTCAACTCACGTCAGCGGTTCAGCTGCGTGGTCGAATTATTTTATAAATGTAAGCGCACTAAGAAAATAATACATTTCCATTAGTAATTACATTCTTGGAGCATAACAAATATAAGCAGTAAATAATAAAAGTTAAACCATGGATTAAAATTAAGCTAACGTCAAGATTATTATTCGGTTTAAAACTTGGAGACATGACCAAAGTTAAGATATGAAGATGTACAGATATGTCGTGAACTGTTTTTGATACCCACTAGATACAAAAGTGTTTATGTCTAAATGTTGGAAGATTTGTGAAAAATTAAAAATGATGATTTGTTTATTTCTGAACCCAAATACTTACTTTACTGGTCCTTATTAGTATGGATAATGCAATAACTTACTGTTGCAAATGCCGTCCTCACAACATCCGCCAAAGTACTTTTTTGTAGGATCTCACTGTAACAAAGATGGTCACACATAAACAAACTAGTGATTGACCAGTCAAGCTAAACTTAATCGTTTTAGAAACCTTCTAACTGTCAATTTGACGAAAGTATCGCCTTCGCAGAATATTATTCTACAAAGAAAAACACATAATTTAAAGCATAAACCCTTCCTCTGTGGCCCCTTATGATTGTTACAATAAGCCTTATAATATTTGTTTCCTAAGCCTCCCTTCACATCAGTTGTTTTTCTTATTAATAGAAAAACAAATATTTATACAGTATTCTATATATACATATATAGGCCTACTGTAGTTAAAATATTTTTTTATTTTTATTATATGGGTTGCAAGGTCCTAAAAGAACCCTGCCGGCGTCGACCAAATTGATCTTTTGCCCCCT
>JAGFPH010006151.1:36412-57536 GCA_018207615.1 Philaenus spumarius | reverse complement strand
TTTTAAATCAAAGGGTTCTCTAAACCGAACATTTTTTTGTATCTAAAAATTGGTCATATCTAAGACAATTTCAAAATGAAATGACGGCCAAACATTGTTTACGTTTTCATGTTATAGGTAACTTCTTTAGAAATAGAAAGTGAAATTAAATAAATTTACATTGGTTAGTGAATCCTTTAAAAATAATATAACCAGTGAATAATTATTGTAATAAAGATGTTTAATTAACAAAATATCGTCTGTAAACTTGTAAGGTAAGTTACTTCAGGTTCAATAAGGATACTAAGTTTTGTTAAAATACATTTGGAAGAACGTTGTAAAAATTAAAGCGATAGTAAACTAATAATCGATTCTAGGGCAGACATACGTATTTTGTTAACATGGGTTACAAGAGGTTACATTTTAAAACTGACCTTTTCGCCGTGTTTGCATGTAGGAAAAAGATCACCAAAATTCTGCGCAGAAGCGAGAACAATTAAAATGAAAAATATTATTCCACCCATCTTCTAAAATCACCTTTGTTAAACTTTTCTGGTTCTATAAGCACTTTTATATTCTGAAACTGTTTATTACACGATGGTAAATTCTGCTTACAATATTTCTTTATCAACGTTTTATTATGCGGTTTGTAAATGCAGTTAGGCCTATCTTTTGACACAGTTAGGCTTAACAGTTTTTGCATTAGCTAGTTGCAACAGTTTTTCTGTTGGAGTCGTTGTCTAAACCAAAATATTTATTATTTTATTTTACCTTGTAAAATTGTGCTCATTAAATAATTGAGGTCAAAGTTCATTAACTCTGCCGTAAATAAAAATAAAACTGTTTGACACGATTTTCTTGAATCTAGAAAGATCCCGTTAAAAATTAAGTGCAGATTAATTTGACAAATGAGAAGAAATGTAACTTCATAATATTAAGTTTAATGAGTTATAGAACTTATGCGGGCTACATGACTTGTTTTGAGGTTAGAAGTCTTTGAAAATGTATATTTTTACACCCTTTTTCAGAAGAAACTATTTAGGCCTACAAACAACAAACTATTTATCTAACTGGGTCTATGCTGTTTGGGATTTTCAACATGGTAAATGTAGGCCTACATAGCCTACAATTAAAAATTTTACTCAAAGATCTAAAATATGTTTGTAAACAAAACAAAAGATCATTGATTTTGATGACAGGGCTACTTAAATCAACGATTTAACGTCGAATATTTAAAGTACAGTCATTTATGCAAAACTATTTTATTGTCCTCTTAATCGATGGTAGGCCTACATTTGCAAATTAACAGAAGCTCAAACTTGTATTATTATATTAAAATAGCAACAATTCAGACCAACAGCATGAGATAGTGATTGCTTAGTTTAATTCAAATGAATCCTTTTGTCAAAAGGTAAAATTATATTTAAATATTCTTAGAACAATAAAGCTTTACAGTTCAAACTAATAGTTTGCGTTTGTGTATGACGTGTAATAATGAATATGGAAATTGCACACTGTTGGTGTTTTCATTAATTACTCAAATCAAATCTAAAACTAATCGATCAAACATCTGTCAGCCTTGATGTACCCCAGTTAACGGCTGTCATTATGAGTTAGGTTCGAGGATAATTGAAGTAATTATTCTACGTTGTATGGACATAATGTTTAATGGAACATTGGATAGAAGGCAGAGCTGACTAAATCAGTCACAACTTGTCCACTGGAAATGCAAATAGCCACTGAATATTTGCTAGTCGTTTAGAAAAATAAAATAAATTGCACGTTCTTTGACTGGCCACCAAATTACTGCTTTTTGGGTGACTTTATTTTTATTTCTAACTGTAGTTTTTGCTCCAATTTAATTCAATCGCAGAGTTTGAATCTACCATAGGCCTACAATATAGTCAAAGACTCTTTAATTAAAAGATAATATTCAAAACTTTTTCCCTAATATTTATTTATAAATAGCCATTTGCAATCACATGCCCGTATACAGAGTGATTCAGAACTACCGGTATATGACAAGCTCATTATATAGCTAAAAAAAGTTCATAAAAATAGGCCCGAAAACGTTTCTTGTTTCAGATATCCGCCATTTTGATTTTTTTACAAAATAATTCTTATCTAGAAAAATGTTTGACTAATTGAGTTCAAACTTGGCAAGAAGTTTAACCTAACAATGATCTATCTCAAGAAAAATAAATGATTATATCCAATCATGCGTTTTAATTTAAAAATGGCGGCTGTTTGAAAATTTAAAACCCAAATTACTCAAAAACCGTAAATTTGAACAAAAAATTTCAAGACACCTTTTCTGTAGACCTTTTGATTCTCTATGGGTGGTACCTTATTTTATCCCTTTGACGTAATCGAATTGCAAATTTATTTTTTTATCAATTAATAATCATATTAAATAATTTAGATTTATAGTTTGTAGAAATTTAATGCAATTTATTATACAGAGGTAGCTACCCCATTTAAATCTTTTTGTTTGTAGTGACCATATTCTCAAACCCTGATACTAATATTGAGTTAATTGTAAAATTTTGGTAAAATTAGTTGAGTAGTTTTTTTAGAATATAGAAAAAGTAAGTGGATTATTATTTAAATTTAAGTGTAGCTATTAAATTTAATCCCTTTGACTTATGTAATAAAACTACAAATAATTTTGTACATCCTTTACAAATAATATTACATATTACATAATATTAGCTTTATAGCTTGTAGGAAGTTAGTTTGTATAGGGTGTAGCAACCCCATTTCAACCCCTTCCAATTATGAATCTAAACCATCCAAGGGACCCACTCAAACACACAAAATATCATCAACATTTTTCTAGCCGTTTAGAAGGATTTCAGTGACGTATTTACACACGTACAGAAGAATTATAGCTGTAAAGATAAACGAGATAATATATCTGAGATTTCAGTAACTAAGATAATTGTTTTTACTTCTTTAGGCATTTTAAAGAAGACTTCCATATTTGATTCCAAGTCTTCTCAGTTTCGATGGTTTTGTTTTTCTTGAAGTAAATTGTTCAGATAAATTATTAAAAAAACTATATTTATAAGCATCTATATAGTTATGTCAATAATTTTACAAATTATAATAAAAATCAGGCTTGAAACCTTCTATACAAACATTCCATTAATTCATTAAAAACATCTTTATCTAACTTATTTGAAACCCTTGGAGCATATTATTTACCAACAATAACTTGCTTCATATGGCAAACACAAATTGTAACAAGGCCCTAATTACAGCTTTGAAAACTTGTATTGCGGCTTTAAAAGCATTGTGTTACTTTATATTTGATGAAATACTTCATTGTTAAATAAAGTCTTATTGTATATCTACTGCTAGACCTAAATATGTCTACTTATATAACTTGAAGAAAGAGACAATGGAACTGATACTTTAAAATTGAGGGCTTAAAAATGTGCTCATGAGATGAAAGTATTTCTGTTTAACTGTCTCATTGTATAGTGGAATGGAAAGTATTCATTAGTAGTGAATGTATATATTAGTTTTCAGAGAAATAATTTACATTTTGTATATATATTTACTTTGAAGAATATACTCGCTTCGTTTGAAAGACTCAGAATTTAACGCAAGAACAATTTACAGGTAAATGAAAAATGGACTTTGAATCTATGTAGCAAAGAGGGAAGGCATACTAATGTATTTTTGAAGAAAGTTACAAGCTCTATTATATTAAGTCTGTTTGATAATCTTTATAAGTTATTTCTACTATAGTTAATAAAGATAAACAAATTTCAGAAATTTAAACGCTAAAACATTCAAAGAAAGTATTAATAATAAAGAAGTACTTTCTGATTGGGGTGAGTATAACGGAAATTTTATTAAAAATTACCAGCTTCCACATTTCTAAGCAATTCGACCACGCAGCTGAACCGCTGACGTGAGTTGAGCAAATTTGTAAAATTAAGTTTGTAGGCCTATGTTTTAGGGTTTCGACCAATTGGGAAATAGGTCTATTCACGACGGTGCTGAACAGCTGCAAAATGGTTCGCACGCCATTCCGAATATTCGGAGTACCTTCAACACAGAATACATTGCGTGCTTCGCACGCCAACCACCTTGTTGGGAGTATCTTCAATACACAATGCATTGCGTGCTTCGCACGCCAACCCCACGGTAAAATCCACCGCATGTCTTTGAACGGGGTACTTTTATGGTATTTTACGTTTTGATCGATTTTGGGGGAACCAAGCGAGCTCTAAGGTCGTGTAAAAAAGTGTAAAAAAAATGTGCAGAATAACAGCCTACATTATTATTTTTAGAAAAAACTCAAAAAAATTATTCTCGTAGGAAAAATCTAAAAAAATAGTTACTTCCGGTCAAAAAACGTACTTCCGGTTGTTGGATTTTTTTGGCTAACGAACTCGTCCGAGCGACGTAGACAAGCAACATGTGTACCGAATTTGAACCAAATCGGACTCAAAATGTGGCCGCTAGAGTGCGAATACATAAATACATACATTATATATATACATATATATGATTTTTAATGATACCCAAAAACGTGTTCTGGGGACCATGATCGATGCTCATTTGCTACTCTCGACCTTGGGTCTTACCAAAAGGGCCACTGCAATAGCTCATTTTTCCTATGGAAATTCGCTAATAAGATATAAACATATTTTTAAATTAAAGTGTAGTACAGTAATAAATTTAGGTAATTTACCTTTTTTGAAAAACTTCAATTCCTATTCCTTTTTTCCCTCCACAGATGGCCGGTTTCGATCTCTTTGTTCAGATCATCATCAAATCCATTGTTACAATGGTTCTGTTCGTCTGAATTTCGTTAAAATATTGTATATAACATTTAACATAAACACAAAACACATCACGAAACATATAAACCGTAGAAAGTCATGATATCACTCATGCTTGCTTGAAGGTTAGGGTTTCTTAAGGCCTTATCAATGCATTCCTCTCTTCCTTAAATCAAAAAATTAATAAAATGTAGTACAGTTTAAAACAAACCCACTCCCTTTAATTTTGTTTTAGTTTTTTTTTTTTTTGTAGAAATTCGTCACAAACAAACTTAAGTCTTAAATATATTAAAGATTTACAATTGTAGAATATTATATACATTACTGTATTTATAAAATTAAGACCTCCTCATACTATGGTCTCTCTAATAAAGCATGAATAATGTTACGTTTATACATGACTAATCTAAATATACAACCAATAAATTTACATTCAAGTGTAACCCTTGTCTTTGAATTTATGCACTTAAATTAAAATGAATCTAAGTGAACACAGTTTTGAATTTGAGATTGTGCTTGAATTTTCATGATTAAAGTGGAAAGATTATAGTTTAGTGAAATAGAAGATTTGATTTTTAATAAATAACTATCGATTGCTCGAAATAAAACAACAAATATTTTGTAGCCAAATGTAATATATTAGGTTAATTTCAAACTCAAACTGTAAAAATTACATTACTGTATAAAAAAAATGTAATTTGTTATATTATTACTAGGGGACTTTGACCCCTACTCGCTCCGCTCGCCAACCCCCTCCCCACTTCCGATCGCTTCGTGATCTCCGGGGGGCCCCTTTCAACTACTCCTTTATAATCGACTTCATGAATTTGTGCGCCTGGAAGTTATGCAATACGTCTCCGTTACGCAATACACTGCGCCTGAAAGTTATGCAATGGTCCCCGCTACGCAATACATGTATTTAATAATATATTCTTACTTTATAATTATGAGAAGAAGAAGTAGAAAAACGTTTTTATATAATATAAAGACAAATTAATTTCTTACTAACGAAATGGTTAATGGAATTTTTCCACTTTAATTGCTTAAAATGAAGTACATCAGATACCCAACTTATAATATAAAAGGAGATGTTGTGCGATGAAATTTTACACTTCGCGTCTTCAGGTGTAAAATATGTTTCAAGATTGTTTGTACCCAAGTAACTTCACATAGTGAAATAGGTACAGGAAATTACTACAAGTATTTTTCCGGTTATTGAATCCTCCGTGTGGCTCCGTTTTTCTTGTAATTTACGACAATAATCCCACCATCAAGTATTCGTCATTTTGGGGTCGTCATATACACCTAAACACACGAAAAACATTACAATACCTAAAGTTTAGTCGAAACGTACAACTTGTTTTATACTTAGGAAGAAAGTATTACATTTTTATTTTTGATACCCAGTATTTTATAAATAAATATCTTGTTTACGTGAAATTCTGCTCACAGTCCTGTTTGATGTCTCTATTTCTGTTTGGCCGTGACGATCGTTTCGCCTATTTTTCAGGCATTGTCGAACCGATTATATTATTAAAATGTTTTGCATTTAATTTAATGCGCGTCAAAACAACATTAAATTGTTAATCACAATTTACGAACACAAACACTATACATGTACACAGCACATTTAAACAAAAATATAAATATAGTATTATGGGTAAAAATGTTTGCAGCAAAATTATTTTGAATTCGATAACACTTGTTATATCCAAACAAAAGGCCTGGCTATGGGGGTCTCCTCTATCAATTATATTGTCTGAGATTTTTCTCAATCACATTGAACAAAAATACATATTTAAATAAATTACACCCTTCCCTCAAATTCACATGCGAAGTGGAAGCCAACGATAACTTGAATTTTCTTGACTTAACCATCACCAAAGCTAACAACAAATTTGCCTTTAAATTATACAGGAAACCAACACAAACGGACCACACAATACACGCCACCTCAAATCATCCGCACAACCAGAAGATGTCAGCTTATAATAGTTTTTTTTATACACAGAGCACTTAACATACCGATGAACAAAACTGATTTCGAACAGGAAATAAAAACAATAAAACAGATAGCAATCTCAAATGGCTACTATCACGCAATAATAGATAGACTGATAAAAAACAAAAACAAACAGAACAATATAAAAAAATACAAACCGAAATATATAAGTGCTGAATACCATGGATTGTTGGATAATGCCGCAGACAGAATATTCCTAAAACAAGGTTACAAACTGGCCTTTAAAACTAAAAATAACTTAGCCAAGGCAATCAAACCAAAACCTAAAGATGACTGCCCTTATAACGCAAGTGGAATATATAACCTTACTTGTAATATAGTTATTATTGTTTATTTTCGCCATACCGACTATTGTTTTTTAAGTACAACTAAAAACTTACCGTCCAATAGTCAAATTTCAGCGTCCAACGACGGCCGTTTCTGCTATTCAGCCATTATCAAGTTTAGGACAATGTCCTTCGTCAATAGTTAATTATAAAAATAAAAACACAAAACATGAAACACAACAAATACACAAAAACACATTAAATACATTGCCTCAAAAAATGGATACGAACCAACCATTGTCGACAAATTATTAAAAAAACACGAGAAGAAGGCCAAAATACCAAAGAAAAAAACTGACAGTAAGTACATATCAACACCATACAACCATAGGCTACATAACATAATAGGAAACATTTTCAGAAAACAAGGTTACATCACGTCATATAGTACAAAAAATAGTTTGTCACACATATTAAGATTAAACTCAAGCAACCATGATAAACTTGAAGGCTCAGGAGTTTATCAAATATCATGTGCTGATTGCCCCATGAAATACATCGGTCAAACAGGGCGATCGTTTAAAAAGAGATTCAGAGAGCACCTTCCCCGCGCAATACAATCTGCACAAGCTCCAAAAATAGAATCAAAGTTTGCCGAGCATATAATAGAAACCAATCATAATTATGACGTCATCGATAAATGTAACAAAGGTAAACTTATGAATGCCTTAGAACAGTACGAGATTTACAGAGCCTTCAAAACGGATTATGGAACGTTATTAAATGAAAAACAAATATTCGATGCCAACCCGTTGTTTGATATAGTGATGGACATTGCAAACACAACTGTAGATAAGAACCATACGCAGACGTAACACCAGCAGTCCGTTGGTAGATAGTGCGCCCACTAGATGTATATATAAAATGTGCGAGCGTGTAATTGTACAATCGTGTGTGTCATTGTGTTTCATGTTTTGTGTTTTTATTTTTATAATTAACTATTGACGAAGGACATTGTCCTAAACTTGATAATGGCTGAATAGCCGAAACGGCCGTCGTTGGACGCTGAAATTTGACTATTGGACGGTAAGTTTTTAGTTGTACTTACTTGTAATAATTGCGATAAAAATTACATCAGTCAAACAGGACCGTTCCTTCCGTCCCGTTCCGGTCTTTCAAAACACGTTTCAAAGAGCACATTCCTAATAGTAAATCTGACCCAACCCATTCTAAATATGCCGAACACCTAATAGATACTGGCCATACATATACAAATATCCAAAATAATATGCAAATTCTAAATAAATGTTCTAAAGGATTAAATATGAATGTCCTTGAGGAATTTCACATTTATAAGGCCACAATTTTAAACCCAAGCTTACTGTTGAACGATAAAATCCATTTTCAGTCCAACATCTTATTCGACAATATCATCAGAACCAACTCCCTCCTATCGCCAAAATAATCTACTGAATACATTTCAATACGTATTCTAGATTAATCTAGATTAATTCTGACTAGATTAATCAGTGTGTAACGAAGGACGGACCGCAATGCACGTGCGAGTGTTTTTATCCATAAGACTATATTTATATCTTTGTTAAAATGTGCTGTGTACATGTATAGTGTTTGTGTTTTGTGTTTGTGTTCGTAAATTGTGATTAACAATTTTATCTTGTTTTGACGCGCATTAAATTAAATGCAAAACATTTTAATAATATAATCGGTTCGACAATGCCTGAAAAATAGGCGAAACGATCGTGACCGCCAAACAGAAATAGAGACATCAAACAGGACTGTGAGCAGAATTTCACGTAAACAAGGTATTTATTTATAATAAATCCAGTCCAGTAAGGCAAAAAACAAGTTAATCACCAGTATTTTCATTTTACAGAAGGGAGAACAAACTATTAAGTTAAATAACTAAAATGCTTATAAATTTATATACGTCGTTATCTATACGTTGCACTTAGATAATGGGATCGTGTGTTGGGGAGAGACTTTCAAGACATCTTTGAAGCGACATGAGGTGCTGCAGAAATTGTTTGTTGGACTGGTTTTGAAAAACATATAAATTCGAACCTTCGTACCCTTGCTTTCTTCCTCTGAGAAATATGTCCGTACAAAAAGTTCTGAAAATTGTTTATCTGAGAAGCGGTTATGCTCCATGCTCTGATAGCGATTATAGAAAAAGGCTTAGGCTACAGCCACGCTAGGCGACCCGGTCGCGGAGAAATTTTTATCCGCGACCTGGTCGCGGGTAGGTGCCACACTTAGCGACAGTCGCGGTAACACAATTGTAAAAGATGACTTCTTGGAATGAGGATATGATTGCTAGTGATTGCCGAATATCTTCTGAATAATTTGCATGTTTTCTTGCTTCAATTGTCTTATTGAAAATGCTTTAACAAAATAAAAGAGTACCGTACATTATTTATGTTGAATAAAAACCTAGCACAAGCTTTTGGCTTTTAGTCTTAGCTCTAGCTTTCGTTATTAAGTCAAAGCTTTTAGTCTTAGCACTAAGTACTTAATATTTGTTTAATATTTTTTAATTGCTTAAATCAAATAAAATTCTATTAAATAATGGATACTAATTAACTCATACGCCGCCCTTTGCTTATACGAGCCCTTCATCTATCAAATACGCCACCGTAAACTTTATTCGTAACTTTTTATAGGCCTAATCATTAAACGGTTTAAAACTTTGTATAGGAACTCCATTTTGTGTAGTTTTTTTTATACAAATATTGTTTATAGGTACCTATACATTTTATTAAAATCACTTAAATATTTTAAAAGAAATTCAGTTTTTACGGAAGACATGTACCTTACACTTTCAGATATTGAAAACGCGTGTTCAGTAAAAGTAAAACCACATTTTCTCTAAAAATATTTACCAGATTTAAATAAAATTAATACTAGATATAAACAATATATGTATAAACATACTGTACAAAAATTAACTTACTGTACCAATTTTTAGACCGTTTAACGATTAGGCCTATAAAAATATACCAATAATATTTACGGTAAAACGTGTTTGACTGCCTCCAACGCGCCTGTGAGTTATTGAGAAAATTTGGTGAGTTATTAATCAAATGACGGTACAGACATTCTAAAATACTGTAATTGATAAACGTTTTTCATAATTTCTTAATCCTCAGTGACAGCACTAAAGCACCTAAAATACCTTAACGTTTAACGAACGTGGTCTTAGAACGTTTAACGAATGAACCTGGACTTGAACGTGCATTCTATTTCTCCTTTTTTACTTTGCGAATTTAATAAGTATAAAATTGTGTAATAAGATTGTGTAGTAAAATAATAATAAAAACTTAAATTCTTCATTCTTATCTTCATTTCGCAACTACTCCCAACCCTCAATAACAATTGTAGCAACTTCTATCCACAATTTAGATTTGACATCTCTATTGCTGTAACCCTTTAAATTTATATCCCAAAGAGGTCTACGAAAACTAATTTCATTGATAAAAATATCAGTGTCGAAAGGCATGGTTATTCCAAAAAGAGAAAAGTGTTAACACTGACCTAGTATCAAAGCGCACATAAAGCAGGTGGAGCAGAGAGGGGTGGGGGAAGACATGTAGCGACCTGTCGCCAAGCGTGGCCGGCTCCATAAGATAACATGGGGAGCGTATTTGTCGCCGCGACCAGAAAACGCTCTCGGTCGCGTTCTATTTGCTGTCGCTGGTCGCGGGTCGCCTAGCGTGGCCGTATCTATATCATTCAATGCATTCCACTTTCTTTCTTTGTCGCAGCGACCAGGTCGCGGCGACTAGGTCGCCTAGCGTGGCCGTAGCCTTAGGGAAAACAATCACCGAGTGAAAAAGCCTAACAAAACTTTCTATGAAGAACATTAAATTTTTGGCTGCGTGGTTGTACAACAAATCACCTCAAGACTTAATGCATGAAGAGTCCAAGAACTTAGAGTCTTAGAGGTGTAAGCAATTTGTTGTAGAAGAGTTATTGTATATCCCGCAGTAATAGTAACCGCCTTGTAGGAACGATACATTTTCAGAGTCTATTGTTAGTATTTTAATATCAGTGTTATTTGTTTTATTATCCTGAAGCGGATATTATGGGTATATTATTTTCTATTTTCAATATGTTAGGATAAATATTGTAAGTATAGGATAACTGTTTTCTGAAGGTTTTACAGTGTTCTACATGTTAAATATGTGTGTATGTGAATGTATATGTTCATCTGTGTAAATGCGATACATTTAGAATCAGTACGTATGCTTGTATCTGGATGAAAATCCATGTATGCTGGCAGTGATCATGGAGAACTCAAGGTACTCGATTATTTAAAATGTGATCTAATTTGTGTTTAAATAAACGGTACCAGATAACTGCCACATACTTTCTCCCAGTTGAAACTTTATACCTTCCCAAGAGTAGCATAGGAAATGGTTATTTAGAATTGCAAAAGTAGGAAAATGTTACCATGGAAAATATTAGATGCATTTGGCACGCGCCCATATTATATTATTATACTAGCTAGCCCGATCCGGCTTTGCACGGATAGACAAATCAAAGTTAAATGTATATTAACAAAAAATATATTATATCAATGAATATTAATTACACTATGTATTTCTTATGGAGAGTTTTAGTAACATTCACCCCCCTCCCAAACCTCCTCGAAAATTTCGATTATTTTAAACCCTTTCTTAGAGAGCACCTATGACCCTAGAGGAAGCTACATACCAAATTTTATTCCAATCCGTTCGGTGGTTCTGGAGAAATTGTGATTTAGTAACTTTGACCCCCAAACCCCCCCTAAAATTTCCAATTCTGTGAAAACCTTTCTTATTGAGCACCTATGGCCCTAGAGGAAGCTACATACCAAATTTCATTCCGATCCGTTCAGTAGTTTTTGAGAATTTTGCAAAACAATCCCGTTTTTTGCCAAAACCCCCCAAAATCAGTTATTATTATTACCTAAACGAGAATTTTTAGAAAGATGCGGTTTTTTTGAATATGGTAGGGTACATTAAGGGCTACAAATAAGCAAAATTTTATCAAAATCGTTAGAGCCGTTTTTGAGAAATTTAGATTTTTCTCGTTTTTTGGAAATTTTTGGGGGTAAAACCCTTAAAATCAAAACATTGAAAAAATGAAAAAACTACACCTACATACCAAATTTCATCAAAGTCGGACCGTTGGTATGGTCTCCAGCTCTTTACACATCCTTACAGACACATTGACACGCGGACACACGGACAGACATCACAAAAAAAAAACAGTTTTTTGGGTTCAGGGAGCACCAAAACAAAAAATTCCACTAAAAATATTTTTGGGTTCAGGGAGCACCAAAACAGATAATTCCACTAAAAATTAAAATTCGAAAATTTGGACGAAAACAATACTTTCTGCATAAACTACGTATGGGGTGGAGAAAGTAAAAAGTGTTTAATTTTCTTTAGGAAATGGGAATTTGTATGTATTGTGTTTGTAACCACAGTGAATTCTGTATTTAATTTAAATATTTTTTTTTTATAAAAAAGATAACCTTATAGACCCTATATTGCGTTTTCTCTAGGCGTTAACTTTAAGGGTCGGCTCTAGCTGTAGGCCATGTTTTCTGACACTCCATAAGACCAATGTTAAATTAAAATCCAAATTTTTCTTTTATTTTTGATCGGAAAATTATAAACGATATGCCATTTTAAAGCTATGGTCAATATGCATGCAAATGGCTTTTTAAAAATTAAGAAAAATATTTTGTTTAATATTTATTAACAATTTAAAACATTGATTTTTAATATTTTTTTTTGTTGTCACTATTAATTATAGCGAAAAACTACCAAGCCATTCGCCTGAAGAATTTCGTCCCCAAGATTTTGGTATTTTTTATGAAACGCTATTTGAACAATTGCGGGTTTTAAATGGATTTATTCTGAGCAATGTCCGTGTAACCTACCGCCGCTATAGGGTGATTTAATTTTTTTTTTACGTTGTAACTATTATAGCGAAAAATAAAAAAAACGCTATTTGAATAATTGCGGATTTTAAATGGATTTAGGATGAGCAATGTCCGCGTAACCTACCCCCGCTGTAAGGAGTCGCAGGTTGCTTTCTGTTTTACTAGAGCCGACCCTTACGTCTTTTCTTTCTTTGAAGAATTGGTTATTTTCTATGTATATTTTCTTTTTTGTTACGTTCTGATGTAGTTATTTTATAGTTCTTGTTATTCTAAGTCAGCTATTATTTGTCATATTTAAAGATAAATAGAAAAGGAGGAAAATCTAAATGTAATTAATTTTGTTAGAAAGCAATAAATAAATAAATTTCTACCATAGTAGAGAAATCGTTTCTGACATACGTGGACATATCTGCAGCAACTTTAAAGTCAGATAAACTTGTGATTAGATACAATGACCTAACAAAGTAGGACACAATGGAAATGTAATTAAGTTCGCCACCTTTGTGTTCTTGCTGTGGAGATGGTTCAAAGGTAAAGTAATATTTGAAGCCAAGCCAAGTCCTGATACAAAAGATCTTTACATGGGAAAATGAAAGTGAAAAATAGTGATTGAAGTTGAGGTCTCAAAAGACTGATTGTAAAGAGATAAGCATTAATTATATAATCGAATTATTAGATAGCCTTGACAAATTGTATTTAGGTTTATTTTGATTTCGTAATGGTGAAAATCAGCTGAGATAACACTGAAATTATTTAAATCGTTATTATTTGAGATATTTAGTTGATATTGCTTATGCCTAATATAGTGTAATGGTGTGGTTTGTGTATCTATAAAACATATAGCCTACATCTGTCTCTGTCTATTATATGGAACAATTAATTCCTGTCATTTACGCAAACACCCTGGACCTACTGCACATGCGTCAAGGATCTTACCCCCTTTGTTATTTCCGGGAAAATTTCAGAGGGTTTAGTAATCTGTTTGCATTTGCTTCCCCACTGTAGGTGTTGGTGAGCAAAGCAAGCAGAATGTAAACATATTATTTAGATGATCCCATTATAATGACAATTTTCTTTTCTTTAATTTGGAGAGATTTATGAATCTTGACTAAACTTTTAAAATACGACGTTTTGATTTTTAAATTAAATCTAGAAACATACTTTAAACTCGTGTATAGATTTCTAGGTACAAAGTATAAAACCAACTGAAGCGATTTGTCGAAAATTTGAGTTATACATTTACTCATACTGTCTTAATTGCTGGTTCTAGCCTTAAAAATGCAAAATGTTTTGAAATATATATTATTGTTAAAAGCCATTTACTTTTTTAAATAGAAAAAGGGGTTATATTTAGAATTAAAGTTTTAACGTGGTCTATAAAATAGTAAAAACAGAGAATCAGTTTCAAAGTTTGAATTGTTTAATATCTTTAAAATATATTAAAGACTTTGTCGTTGAAACGCGTTTGAGTTAATAAACGTATTAGTTGTGTGATTCTGGTATAAAGTATACCACTCGAAAACTGACTACACGGGCAATGCAAATCCAAATTAAGTTAATTTAATTTTGGTGTCATGCACCGTTTCAAGGTCCCTTTATCTTAAAAGGAGAAAAGACGTCATAGGTCCACTGTCTGTTCTTGAATATCAGGAATGAATCATTCAACATAGTTTTAAAGCAGGCTAACACGTATAAATTCCAATAATATAAGCTTAAACTTATTTTTCTTCGAATTTCGGTTCTCTAAAAATAATTACTTAAATTTGGCTTGAAACATCAATGGAATTTTGGATCATTTGTAATATGTGTCAAGATTTAAATATGCAACATTTAGTCTAGATAGTTAAAATCCAATACAGAATTAATATTTTGTAAACTTTTCAAAGTAATATGACATAAATTTAAATAAATTATAGGGAGAAAATGAGAGAAGACAATGAAAACAGAGAGGAATAAAGAGTAAAATAAACAAATATGGATATGAAGCTAAAGCTTGAGCGAAGATAACAAGGAGAGGATGAAATAGTTAAAAAAAAAACTTTGAAGATTTAATGAAAAGTGAAAAATGAGATGATGATGAAAAAGTAAGATAAGTCAAGGAGGTAAGGAGACACAAAGGAGTCGTCCTCTCTCGGAACAAGAGAAAGAAAAACAGACAATGGAAAAAAGAGGGAGAAGGAAAACTATAAGGATAAGAAGATAAACGAAGAGGGTGACAGGCAATGAAAGCGAGACGGGAAGAGATCTATATAATATTGTTATTTAGTACTTGCCTTAGCAATCCTTTTATAAGTTTTATCTCTCGTTTACAGCTGTTTCACCGTTTCATCTTCAGGCATCATCAGAACGATTACAAAAACATTTTTCACAGTTACACTTAATAACAGAGATTAATGTGGTGTTTAAACCATAAATAAAGAAAACAGTACGTATACAACACAAAACGACACTTGATAAAACATGTGAGAGACTTGTTAAGTTTATTAATGTCACAGTATGTGACTGTCATCAAATCTCTCACAACACAAACTAAAAGATATGTTCAAACTGGCAGTCAGTAGCAGCGTAGGGGAGGCATCTTATCTATAAAATCAAATATTATGTTTGCTTGGAATTGCGTTTGGTCATTTAATAATGTATCTTTATCCTTTTTGCAGCTATTGTAAATATGGTAGGCCTCCAGAGTGTTTAATTTATGCCCCTTACTGCAACAATTCAATATTTCCATATTTGTTTCTATGTCAGTAGAAGAATGATCCTCATTAATCAGGTGTTCAGCGAAGTTTGGATATGGATATGGCTACAAATACAATAACAGATCAATATAGCTTGATCTGTTGTATTAGGTGAATGTTACCTGAGAAAATGTAATAACTATTCGTTCAATACAGAATTGACTAAAAGTAAGGTTAATCTATGAACATAGTCAACCAACACGAAATGACAATCTATCACATGAAACTATGTAAACCATTTAGGTGCAGTGTACACTTTAGTTGGACAGAGTTGACATGAACTATAAAGTCGACAAATCACAAATGTCACAAGCACCAAACATATGTCCTCAAATAAATCCTAAAACTGACCTGTCACAATGTGTAAAGTTAAGTATTCCTCGTCCTGATATATTTAAATTTATAATGTCAACAGCGTTGCAATGGTTCGTAAATTACTTGATTGTGAAGGACGATCACGAATAGACTATACAATGTATTTATAACTATAAAAAAATAGAAAAAGAACAATTTGTTTTGTATGGTATGTATAGAATGGAATTTCATTGTATACGTTCAACAAGGGTTTTATACCAACTTCGGTGTTAAGCTTAATTTTATAAAAATCCTTGTCTGATTTTTCAAAATTGTTGTTTAAGAAGTATTACTTTAGTAATTGTAATGTATGAATACCAGTTTAGTAGTTTCCTTAACTGCCTTAAACAAACCAAAACAGTTTATTTATTTACAATGTTAGTAGATAATAAAATGTATGATGTACCAGAGAACAATTGCGTACATTATGTCGTCGAACTTCACGCTTTCAAGTTTTTCGTTACTGCTTGTCTCCTAACGTGATATACAGGATGTCTTACGGAGAAACTTTCAGGAAGTGTTCTACTAGAGAAAGTAAAGGAAAAGGTTTCTATAATTATAAGTTCGGAAATGATTCGTTTTCCAGATATTCGCCATTTCGTGTTTTTACAAAATAATTTATATGTAGAGAACGGTTTGACTGATTAAGTTCAACGTTGGCATTAAGTTTAGTCTAATAATGGTCTATGTTAAGAAAAATAAGAATTTATATAAAATCATGCGTTTCAAAATGGCGGCTTTTTGAAAATTTCAAACCTAAATTACTCAAAAACCTTAAATTTTAACTACAAATGTGAAGACTTATTTGTTGTAGCCCTTTTGATTCCCTATCGGATGGTGTAACTGTAAAAACAATCTGATGAAGGATAATAGTTAAGCTATGTGTAATAATTGGTTTGTTCAACCCGGCTCCTATACCAACACGGTAAAAACAGCAATATTGTATGTACATTTGCTGTTATTATCTTTAACTTTGTTGTTATCCTTCGTCCAACTGTTTTGACAGTTACATTATCCGATAAGGAATCAGAAAGGCTACAAAAAAGGTGCCCTAAAATGTTTTGTTAAAATGTACGGTTTCTGAGTAATTTAGGTTTGAAATTTTCAAACAACAGCCATTCTGAAACGCATCATTGGATAGAATCGATTATTTTTATTGAGATAGATCATTGTTAGATTAAATGTCATGCCAAGTTTGAACTTAATCAGTCAAACCGTTCTCTATAGTATATGAATTATTTTGTAAACAAAAACAAAATGGCGGATATCTGGAAAACGAAGCATTCCTGAACCTATCTTTATAGGAACTTTTTTTTTATTTTGCCTAGTAGAACACGTCCTGAAAGTTTTTCAGTGAGACTCTCTGGGGTGATTTTTTTAAAAGGGCCACCATTGGCATCTCAGAAATTATAAAAAATACAACAATCTTTAAATGGGGGACCTTCCCTAATTTTTCCCTTACATTAAAAATACAATATTAACATTTCCAAAAACTTTGCCATTTTTCCAATATGGCGGCCAACTTCAATGGAAATCCCCGTTTTTTATGTTGAATTTCGATTAAGGATACAAATTGAAGACATTTTTATTCTTTTGTATTTTTTCCTAATCCCAACCGTTTTTTCTATTTTATGTGATTTTTTTTAATTGGGCCACCATTGGTATCTCAAAAAGTATTAATTTTACAGCAAACTTTAAACGGGGATCCTTTCCTTGTTTTATGAGAAATTAAAAAATATGTAGTTAAAATATTTCTAAATGGCCGCCATTTTCCAATATGGCGGTCAACTTTGAAATTTCTTATGGAAACCTCTATTTTGTATGACGGATTTGGATTTTAAATGCAATTTTAAGACTTTTTTTATTCCTGGTGTTTTTTTTTATAAATTTAACCGTTTAGCTGCTAGGGGCGCTGAAAGTTCCAGAAACTCTTATTTCAACAATTATTAGAGGCATGTTTTACCATTTATTTGAAAACAATAAACTTTAACTCAAAGAGCAATATTTTGTACAATGGAATGTTAAAAAGCCGTTACAATTTCATAAATACTTTATTTTTTACAAGAACCTACTTAAATTACTGTTAAATAAACGGTACCAGGAACTGGCACATACTTTCTCACAAACATATTTAAATTATTAAACAGATTCACTTGTAGGGTGGGGTGGGAGAGGTGATTTTTTAAACAGTAATTTAAGTAAGTATAAAATTATGTATTTGTGAAATTACATCAGCTTTTTAACTTTCCATTGTACACAATATTACTATTTGAGTTAAATTTTATTGTTTGCAAATAGTAAAACATGCCTTTCTAATAATTAATTGTTGAAATAAGAGTTTCTGAAACTTTCAGCGCTCCTAGCGGCTAAACGGTTAAGTTTATAAAAAAGAAACACCAAGAATAAAAAAGTTTTAAAATTGCATGTAAAATCCAAATCCTTCATAAAAAATTGGGGTTTCCATAAGAATTCGAAAGTTGGCCGCCATATTGGAAAAATGGCGGAGGTTTTGAAAATGTTAATATTGTAGTTTTAAAGAAAGGGAAAAAGTAGGGAAGGTCCCCCATTTAAAGATTGTTGTAACTTTTCTAGTTTCTGAAAATCCAACATACTCACCAATGGAAAAATTTCAAACTAATTTCAAATTTATGATATTCATGTTAACAAACACACGTTTAATACATAGTTGAAAATTTAAGTTAAATATAACTCAAATAAATCTGATCCCCTAAAGAAATAAAACCAACTCAATTTTTAAAAACGCTTGTAGTTCAAATGCAATGCAGACACGATTTGAAACTACTCTAAATAACAAAGTCATGCCTACGTCTAGATGGTTCGGATTTTCAAATAACGGTACGGTTATCAAACAATTGTTCGGATTATGAAATATTAGTTTTAATTACTGCATGCATTTAACTGTGAGCGACAACTTGTCCACTTGGTAATATTAAATAATAAAGTATTACTAAATAGCAAATATTTATATGTTCAAAACGCAACTATACTAACAAACACAAATTTTTATTGCCTTATATGGTCCGTCCTTGTTTTTGTATGTTTTTTGTTTTCAAATGACCAGTTTCGACATATTTCTGATGTCATCGTCAGATCTTCAAACACAGTAATAATAAATAAGTATAAGTGACACACTATAAAAACACTTAAACTAAAATACTATACAAGTTTTTAACATTGACACGGAAAAGGTGGTCACCATCCATGGATCACTGTGGAAGTTAAGTGCACACTGCTAAAGAAGGTGTCTCTATTCGTAATGTTAAAATGGACTCGAAATGTAATAGCAATGGGATCGCCACTTTCAGGCATTCTATCTGAAATTTACTTAAATTATTTTGAAAGTAAACACATATTTTACACAAACAACAAGTACCTCAATAATATCGTATAGATATGTAGATGATACTATATGTATGTTTAACGGTAATACAGTAAGACCTCGATAATCCGGAACGCTCGGGGATCCGGTGATGCCGGATTATCGAGGTTTTACTGTAGTAGAGAATTGGAGAACTTTAGAAAATACCTAAATGGAATCCACCCAAATATTCAATTCACACTGGAAATTTAAACACCTAAAGAATTAAACTTTCTGGATTTACGTATATCTAATCATAACAATAGCCATAGTTTTGACATAAACAGGAAACGAACCACTACAGATACAACCATCTATGCCGCATCTAACCATCCTCACATCCATAAGCTTGCAGCGTACCACAGTTTTATAAACCGTTTACTAAACATTCCACAAATAACAGAAAGTTCCAACAAAGAACTTGGCATAATTAAACAGATTTCTGTCTTTAATGGTTACCACCCGAAAACAATAGACAAACTCCTTCATAAAAACATGCATCCGAAAATTAAAACTCCCAAAAAACAAAATTAAATATGTCCCCATCGAATATTGTAATAAGCTTGAATACACGCTGAAAAAGGAACTAGCAAAACTCGACATTATGACGGCTTACAGAACTTCTAACAATTTAAAGGAAGCTCTGATGCAGGAACAAATTGACAACAACGAGTTTGAAAACTCAGGTGTTTATAAAATAACCTGTTCCAACTGTCCTAAATTTTATATTGGACAAACAGGACGAACGTTCGCAAGTGAAGGTTCATAGATCATATTCCTAAACGTAAAATTGCCGAACAAAGATCAAAGTTAAACATTTAATAGATGAGGACCACTCTTATAATAACATCCATAGTAATTTAAATATTTTACATAAATGTAAGAAAGGCAACCTCCTTAATACACTCGAACAGAAATATAAAAGGCCACAAAATCACAACAAGACCTTATTTTAAATGATAAAATACACCATAGTTCAAATGCCATATTCAACACAATCATATCAATGCAAACACCGGTGGATCATGTTTACTTATTGAACACAAACATTATGAGTGGAGACCACCTTCTTTAGGAGTGTGTACTTTACTTCCACAGTGAACCATCGTGACTACCTTTCTTGTCAATGTTAAAAACTTGTATAGTGTTTTTATAGTGTGTGTTAAGTATGTTTATTTATTATGACGGTGTTTGAAGATCTGACGATGACATCATAGATGTGTCGAAACCTTTAATTTGAAAAAAACACAAACAAGGATTTTGACGGACCATAAGTAGTGTAGAAACAAGAGTTCTGGCTCAAATCTGACCTTTTGACCCCAGGTCACCTGACCCTTGCCCCCAAAGGTCAAGATAACAAATTGCCCGTGACTAATTGACCGTGACGCGATAACAAATTGAGCGTGACTAATTGTTTAAGGTCACGTGACCCTTGACCAAAGGTCACCAGATAATAAATTGGCCGTGACGCGATAACAAATTGAGCGTGACTAATTGTTTTTACGGTCGATCGAGCGTGTAATCGTAATAAATTGAGCGTGACTAATTGTTTTTACGGTCGATCGAGCGTGTAATCGTAATATATACGGGTCGTTGATAAAAAGTTACGGTTCGTTCGATTGACGTCGGTATCGAA
>JAGFPH010006151.1:0-30123 GCA_018207615.1 Philaenus spumarius | reverse complement strand
CTGCTGTTTGTGCACCAATATTTTCACTTGCTTCGATCTCCACGCGTACATCCAAAGCTCCTGTTTTCAATGTTTCATTTTGCCTTGAACAGTCTATAACAAATAGAGGGGTTTTGGCGAGAAATGTATCCTTGTCGACAGAAGGTTTGTTGTCGCTATCGCTGTAATAGGACGATTGAAATTTCACAAACATATCGTAAATAATTGCTTTGTTCCCATTAAAATTATCATAGGGATAGTATTGTGAATTCAGATATAATTTAACGTTTTGAATATTACAAAAATCAAAATGACTGGCATTTTTATTGCTATTTTTCCTATTTGTTTGAAACGCAATTATTACGTAACGTGGTTTCTCTGTATTCGATGCTGTTTTCACTGTCCAAGTTATATTTTTAGTTTCCGGTAACGCAGGATATTCTTGAAGTTGCATACGACGAAATGGAACAGATATAGGTTGATCTTTATCTGTTAATCGTAACAGTGATAGGTTATACTCATCTGAAACTCTAATGTAAGGTATTTTCCAAAAGATTTTATTTATAACTAAATCAACCTTAGGACTTGTTTCCGTTGTTACAATCGCATTTACATTCGACGAACTTCTTAACAGTATTAACTCCTGTTTCACATTCATAATTATATGTTTATAATCTTCGGCGAATCCAAGTAGTAATTTTAATGGGATACAAAATGAAAAAGTTTTTTTATTTTGCAATGGCAATGTATCCAAACTCCAACCCGCGTTTAGTAATATATTCTTTTCGTCTTCTCGACTTGTTAGTAAATTTTTAATTGTTGATGTTATTCCTACATTTTTTATGCGATCAATTTCTGTACCGCAGATTTCATAACGTATTTCGTCGAAAAGAAAAGCCATCGCATTGCTGACAAGTTCCATTGCATCATCCTCATTAACACCATCAGGTTTTATTCCTTTAAAAGTTCCCTCTATGTATATGTAACTTTTGCTAGGCAATGTGTATACATTCTGCTGGTGAACAGGTATACGTATTTCATCGTTTACCCCATATGTTGTTTGCGCATATGGTAGATGAGTATGGTATTCCAAATCGATAATAGTTTCATCGAAAATAATTTTTTCATCTACTTGTAACATAATTTCTATTAACAATAAAACCTAAAGAT
Organism: Philaenus spumarius; assembly: GCA_018207615.1. Classification (NCBI taxonomy): domain Eukaryota; kingdom Metazoa; phylum Arthropoda; class Insecta; order Hemiptera; family Aphrophoridae; genus Philaenus; species Philaenus spumarius. The sequence continues at coordinate 28,974 of JAGFPH010006151.1, read as the reverse complement.
TCTAGAAACTCTTGATTGCTCCTGGTCAACTTTATAAAAGTGTGATTTTTAGAACTGGTGGTTGGTAGTAAATTATTGCTTCTGTTATTATTGAAAACTAATACCATACTTAAGTAGATTCACGTCTTAAATGAAGTCTCAGTGTAACAGATTCGTCTCTGAAGTTTATAAGTTGTCCCTCCTGATCCTCGAGTCTTACTGATACGTTGTGAAGAAGTCCAGTTATATTTAAAGGTAAGTATATTACGGTGGTCGGTTTTTCAACAATTTTATAGCCAGGCTCGACTAAGGGATAAAATTCATGAAGAATATGACCTTCAACACCATTTTTATATGAGCCACGCACAATGTTGCAAGCAACACGTATTGTATCTACTTTGTTGATGTTGACAGTATTTGGTGAAGTATGCCATATATTAGGCTCCAATTTCTTCTTTTCAAATCCTAATAATGGACCAATGCTACCAGGCTTGTCGAATCTTATAAGTTTTGAACAGAAGATTCTAGTTTTCAAAGTATTATTATTCCCTCTTATATCCAATACAACTTGTGTTTTTTTATGTTTTTCAATAACAGCTTCTTTTAAGAAAGAAATTATATTTTCTATTTCGTAAGATCCTTCGGGTAATCTAATAGAATATTCAATATTTTCCCCATAGTGAAATGTATCATTAACATTTGTTTCTATATTTGGTATTGTATTATACGTCATGAGGTCGATTAAACCAATTTCATATTTGTGAGTAGATAAATCTATGGGCGGAAAAATATCGCAAGATAATTGTGAGCCTCTTCCATTTAAGCATAACATGTTTTCTGTTAGAAATGCAAAACACAAATGGCCGTTTTTTAATTAATCGTTTCATACAAATTTTTACGCCATTCTCCTCTCGCTATTATAGGTTTATCCTTAGAATTTTCAAGGTAATTCAAGTAACTTAACTCTTCCGTATATTTTTTTAGAATATCAATTTTGTTATTTATTTCATTTATATATGATTTTATTACATTTATTTCATTGTCAACATATTTTTTAGACGTTGCATCTAATTCTTTTTCAGGAGGTGATTTTAAATTATGTAAAGTATAACCATTAACATCATACGTATTATTATTTAAAAACAAACATTTTCTTTTGAGAGTAAATAAATTTACAGCATCATTATCTTCTTCGGCATTATTTACATTACTTATTCGTTTTTTGTTCATATCGTAATTTCCATCTTTTGTTAATTTAAAACCTTGGCCTGGAGGTCCTTTGATAATGTGTAAACGCTTTGTATGCGAATGACGACCGAATTTGTCAACGCTCATTTTGGTACTGATGGAAAATCACTCTTTTCTTGTAATTATACCTGCTTCCTGTAACTCTTCGAATATCGATATAATTTCGTTATTGTTTCCTTTATTCCCAGCACTCTCTGATGCTAAAAGTAACTTTAATCTTTCACACAATTCGTTCGGATCGTTCCAATAAACATATGAAGGCGGCTTATTTTTTTCTTCAAACTCTTTCATCACCACACCACTCCCAGTCCAATCCATATAACTGCGAGGCGCACGTGGTGGAAATAATCTTGAAATTATCGATTTGTATTTTTTACTTTTATTACTTTTTATTTTTCCTTTCGGTAAATAATCGACTCTATGCGCGTTCGATGCTAATAAGATATCACGATACTTTAAAAGATCTTCGTCAGTGTAATCATCTGGAATTCTCATAAACAGTAGTTCGTATATTCCCCTTGTGCCAGTATATTTTACACCACCTACAATAAGATCATTTCCAATAATATCGATTTCTTTGTCACCTATCATCCACCTATTATTATCTATACGAATACCGTATAAATTATCAATTTTCTTAGGACGTTTTATATAGGAAAGAAAATATTCTGTTGACAATCTTCCTTTAAATGTATTTTTTATAATTAATTCTGCTTCTTTTTTACCCTGAGGCGAGCTTAAATATTCGGCTGCGGTCATAGGTGTTTCATATACTTCTTCATTGTTCGATTTTAAAAAATCAACAGGTTGTTCTTCTTCATCTGTGTCTTTTTCCATAGGCTCATCTTCACTGCTCGTTTCCATTTCGCTATTAGAAATATCGCTGTAATGCATTTGTAATTCTGGATCTAAAACTACTTTTTTTATCGATCTTTCGTGTTTGTCAACTTCATTTTTTCTTTTTTCATTTCTAGAGAAGTCGGGGAAAACAGGTCGTTTTTTAACAAAACTACCGTCTGTTTCTATATTATAATCTTTTCGTTTTATGCCTCTTTTAAATACATTCTCCTCTTCTTCTTCAGAATAATCGCTACCTTTTACAGCTTCTTTTTTCTGCTTTTCCAATTTAGTCGCCAACAGTGTTTGTTCATTTAATTTCTTCCAATTTCTTTTTTCCTTTTTTTCATTTTCTATTTTCTGTTTTTCCAATTTAGTCGCCAACAGAGTTTTTTCATTTAATTTCTTCCAATCTCTTTTTTCCTTTTTTTCGTTTTCTAGTTTAGCGGCAATCTTAGTTTGCTCGTTTAATTTTTTCCAATTTTCTTTAGTCTGTTTTTCATAAAACGGCTTCATCAATGGTTCCATAATTGGTCTGATATTTTTTTCAATATGAGTCTCCATTTCGAAAACGCCTTTTTTCAAAGCGCTATGTTTCTCTTTAATTCGTTGTCTCAATTCCTTTATTTCCAATATAATTTTCTCTCGTTTATCTAACTCACTTACGTCTACACTCTCAGCCATCCCAACACTAACTGATAAATTTTTCGATGAACCTATACCTTACTTACAGGTTGATCAATTTTGTTTCACATTCATATACACATAGTTTAGTAACTACTAACAAGGAAATGAAATAAGAAAACAGTACACATTATAATATAAATTACATCATTTATTACAAATTTGCTAATTTACAATCTGGTGAATAAGAAAACAGTACACATTATAATATAAATTACATCATTTATTACAAATTTGCTAATTTACAATCTGGCGATGATTTTTTATGTTCCAACTTAGGATTGTCATCTACTTGCCAATCTCCTACGGTGACTCCGCAATCAATACAGGTGACATCATCGTCTGATCCAATGTAGTAAAATCCCGTTTGCACCATATCTTCAATATTTGGATATGACTTTGGCCAGTTCAAAAATGATTCCCTCATCATTTTTTCAGTGTTAATAACTTCTAATTTATGCGACGCAAACTGATTCACTTGTTCAGACACATTTGAACTGAGAGTGCAATCTGGATTTGATAGTTTATGTAAAAAATTTATTTGTCTAATTGTTAATTTTGAATCACTACATTGACTCCATCCACAATTACAACACACTATACTGTCCCACAGTTTTGTACGATAAAACCCTGAATTTATTAAATCATTTTTCGTGCAATTGAATATATTACAACACATGTTTACACGATCCATTCTCTACAACTACTGAATAGAGTTCAAGAGAACATCACATTTATGAATACAGTAAAAACAGTCTCTTTTCTTTAATTGCAAAGGTATATTATACGCTCTATGATTTTGACAAGGAAAACTGTTTAAAATATCGTAATCTTTTCTTAAATCGATTGGTAATTTATTAAAAATATGTTCCACATTTTCAAAATGATTTACAATAAACTCTTTAGGCAAATATTTAATTAATTCATCTTGCATACCTGTATATCCTTTGGTATAGCATTCTTTTATCGCTAAATTTACTGCTTCTAATCTGTCTGTAATATGTTTTTCCAATTTCCACCATTGCAGTAAAATATGCACATTAGCGTAAGCACAATTTTTAGAACTATGTAAAAATATACATTTTTTGTAAAAATCGCCCCAAAATTGTTTTCTTAAAACACTTAAACTAGGACATTTTATATCTTCAAAATTTATCACGTTAACATCGAATTCAGTTAACAAGTTCTTTATATATGATTTTTTTTCAGTTCCTTTAACATAAACATTTCCACTAATATGAATATCGCGAAATAAATCCAATAGACTATTGTATGGCCGCATTCCAGAATCCCATTCAAGTCCATGATACTGTTTCTCCAACCATATAACTTGCTTTTGTAAATTTATGTTCAACTGATTGTATTCAAAAGGAGGTTGAAAAAGATGTAATTCGTATATCTGTTCGTCTGTCGATACAAGCGCCAGCTCCTTAACAATAAATTCGTTTGCTTCATTTTTGAAACCTTGAAAATCTAAAATAAAATTCATTATACAACTGAGCACTTTTTAGTTCCTTCCAAGACTTTTAACGACTGTCGAATGAAACAACACTCGAATAATGCTACCAAATCATTTATGAGGAGTGGGGGATGATCAAAGGTTTAACTGATTTAGATCATTGTTTGTTGTTACAGTTAAAAGTATGGATTACAAATTGACTGTTAATACTTCAGGTATCATCTGTTTGCCACGATTATGGGAAGATCCTGTTCCTATAATAAAGGAATACGTTGCTAAAATGGAGAGGTGAATTACTATACAACTTTTATACAAAATATATTGTCCATAAAGTAATCGAATTTCCTTATAGATATTTTTTATCATTTCAGAGTTTTATTGGATAGCGTGAACGAAATCAAAATTCACGAACATAATAATATGGATTGGAAAGGCAAAACAATAGAACATACAATATTTTCACCATTTGGTAAGACACATGTAACCTGGCAAAAGGATGAAACTTGCGTTGCTGCTTCTGTTAACACCGCTGCCATCACTACCACCACCAACACTACAGAATATATAGATATAAACATATCTCCTGAAGAATATCAAGAGATTGAAGATATTTTAAATGTAAAAGGTGATAAATAAAACAATACATAGCAATGTCAGTTTATTTAGCCTTTCTCCTCAAAAGGTAATTAAAACAAACAGAAGGTTCGCAAAGTTTATTTAATGTTAACATTTCTTTACTCATTTCATATTCACGATATTGATCTTCGTTATACATTTTAAACAATGGTGTGGTAACACACTTGTCGCACCAATTTTCACGATTCCATATTATGTCTGTTAACAGGAAATCTCCACCAACACGTTTTTGTATATAATCATATCTCACTTTTTTAATATTGAAATCTTTTTTAAATAAAACAATTTCACTGAAACAATCTCTGCATAATTTTACGAATTTGTTTTCATAATAATAATATTGCAATAGTATGTAATTCTGTTCGTATGCGAATTCTGGTACTTCATCAGGATGATTCATTAGCAACAGAAAATCTTTACTTTTAATTTTATCAAAATCTATGCAGAGATAATTGTACCCTTGTGTATCACATTTTAAACTAAACCATACATTCTTATAAATTGTTTTCAAATATTGTTTTACAGTGAGTGGTAATTCAAGTTTGTCTATATTTTCCAAATTAATAATCTGTGCACACACTTGTCTGCAACACAATTCGAAAAGACTTGAAGTCATAATTGGATGGTTGAAGGTTAAATGATAAGACGCTGAAACAATTAAACAATTTTTTAATATCACAAATTACAATGGCCATAAGCAACAGTATTTATTCCATCATCACATATTACACGCTTATCATCATTTACACTTAATGCTACTTTATTTACACTTACAGTTTGAATACAATGTTTTTTTGATTGAAACATTCTACATTCTTTTCTAATTAACGTGAAATAATTTAAACAATTTTCATAATCGTCAAAGGTAATTTTATTTTTTACAACTGGTTTTGTTATTCCTTTCGCTTTTTTATAAGCGCATATTTCTTCATGATTGTCAATAGTTAAATATGAATACAATTTCGGTCGCAAACCGATAAATTTGAAAATAGGTACACTGTTACATTCGTCTTTAAATTTACCTAAAACTTTTTTATTGCAAGTAAAATAAGAACTGTGATCAGAAGGATAATCAGAAGTATCAAAATGACTTTTCAAAGTAGAATCAACTATATCCTTATAGATATCGTCTGTAAATATTTCTAAAAAGAAGCTATCAGTGTCAATATACAAAAGATTCATTTTACTTATATCATATTTTAATCGTAAAACATTATAATAAAAGTCATACATCAATGTTTTGCTTAATTCTAAAACACTAAAACCAATATATATTGGTTTATCAAATTTCACACTTTCTTTTGCACTGCGAACAGCACATAGATTTTCATCGTAAATTATCGACTCTATATAGGTTGGTTTACATACCAGTTTATTTAGTCTTTTTTCTTGATTCACAAGTTCTATTTGTTGTCTTTTCCTAATATTTTCTATAGTTTTACCAAACATTGCATTGTTTAAAAGTTTATAAAATTCTTTTTCAAAAGTATTTTTTGCTTCTTTCCTTTTGTTAGTATTAAACATAATATAGGGTTCCAACCAAACATCTTGATTGAATTTCAATATCCTATGTATTTTCTTTAAAACTAAACCATTTGCGATAGCTTGTTTTAAATTTACATAATGTACAATATAGTTAGTTTTATTTTCCAAAGTTGTTAACAATTTTTTAAATTTTTCATCAGGCGGACATTTATTTTCCGCTAAAAAAGGGAATTCATTGTGATCGTTATGATAAGTATCCGGATATTCTACATCTACTTCAAGTATATAACCTTTTGGTCCATCGTTCTCTACTGACATGACATCGAAATTTTCAACATTTTTTTCCCATTTAAAACCATCTTTAGGCATTGGTTTACACATTGCCCAACCATAAAGGTTGTTACAGTCAATGTACATTAAATAAGAATTGGGTTCGTTTGGATTGTAATGACTTTTTAAATACGGGTTGTTAGCTTTCGCATAACGTTTAACACATAACGTTAGGCCACCTCTTATCCCTCTTTCTATAAACAAATATTTATCATAATCAGTAAACAAGTCAAGTTCAATATTCGTAAACTTTAGCATTGCATCAAATGTAAAACTTGGTAATGTAAGATAGTGCGCGCAATCCAAATTATAATTATTGATACACAATGCGCGAAAGTTTTCAAATATATCACTTAATAACAGTACATCAATTTTTAGATACAAATCACTATACTCTCCTAATGTTTTACATTTGAAATGATCATACACATTTACTGCAAATGTATAATCTTCATCGCTAATGTCACAATCTTGTATACTATTGTGAAAACAATCTTTTGAGGGTAACTGAATTTCATCAAGTTTGTCCCAAGAACTGGTATATTCATAGGGATATACACCTTTTCTTGTAACATACGGTAAATCTTCATCTAGAAAGAATTTTTTAGTTTGAAAAAACTGATCAGGTTTTAAGTGACCTGCTAAAGTGCTCAAACTAGTATTTAAAAACCTGAATGTATCAATAAATCTCAAAACTACGCCATTAGTTGTGTGTTTAGAAAATGAAACATATTTTTCTGTTGAATTCGGTATTATACTGATGTTTTGTGAATCACATCCTAATTGTTTTATAATAAAATGAGAATCGTAATTTGAACTGCCGTGAATGAATATCGGTAAATACTTTTGATTCTGTCTTTTTAAATTACAGTCATTACATAAAATTGATCGAAATTTCCCCGTTAAATGACAATGATCTCGTACGTAAGGATGTAACAATGTAAATGAACGATTACACATTTCACAATTTTTTGCAGTTTTACATTTGTATATTTCTTCTTCAGTAAGTGGTAACATTGATTTTTTAATACTTTTAAACAATTTACCTATAAAATTTGCTAATTCAATTACATAATCCATAAACTTCTTAGCAGCATCTTTTCCTCTATAAATATAAGGTTCTGTTGGTAATTTTTCAATAATTTCTATTGGTAAAACATTTGCATCAGTTACAATATACACACAAAAACTCATAGGTTCATGTATATCATGAACAAAAGTATATTTTGATAATCTTTCATTTTTAACTTTCAGTAAACATTCAAAATCAGCATAAATTACAATAGGAACTGGAAAGCTATGATGATGATTTTTAAATTTCAAAACTGAACTTGATTCATAATCAGGATCGGGCATAATAGCTCGTATAGGTTTATTTGACCAACATTTTTCTAAATGTTCTTTTAATTTAATTTCTTTATTTTTACCTTTGTAAAATGTAAAACATCTTTTGCATATAGATGCTGCGCCAGTCATTTTATTTAACTGTGCACTAATTAATCTAGAAAAATTACTTATATAACAATAATGTGTAATTTTCTTATCATTCGTCAGCAATAATAAATCAAAATGATTTTCTTTTTCGATATCAGCGACTCTAAGAGGATATACTATGTCTTTTTCAGTAAGACCATAAATATTTACTGAAATGTTTTTGTTATTTTTTTCAAACCTATCTATTTGTGCTATAGGTGTAGGAAAATCGATACCATCAAAGTTGAATTTATTTGCTAATTCAAAATATTTGGAAGTTAATCTAACGGGATTATCTTTTACATATCTACTTAAAATCGCCCACCTAAAACAATAGTTATCATCATAGTTTTGAACATTTATCACTGCTTTTTTATTTACAATAGACACTGGAAGAGGTAAAAACGAACTTCCTCTCAAAGGACGATATTTATTGAATCTTAATAAAATGCCGTCGATTGAATAAAGTGTCCAACCTGAACCTTTCCCTTGATACTCAGACTCTTCCTGACAGATTTTTGAAAATGCCATTTCCAAAATATTATCTACATTTGTAGATCTATAAACAATTAAACTTTTAGTTTTAAAGCACCTATCTTGCTTTTCATTTGTAAATGGTTTAACATAAACGCATTCAATATTTAAATTAAATTTTAACGCATCATATTGTTGCACACATGTTTCAATAACGTGTTTTATTTCATTTTTATAATATACTAATAACAAACAGATATCCTTAATATCATGTATATTGTGTTTCAAATAAAATGTTTTAAGATTTCCTTTAAAAGCTTTCTCCAATTCAATAAACTCATTGTATACTTCAATTTTTTCTAATCTTATACGTTTTTTTCGAAAATTTTCATCTGACGAATCTTCAAATTGTCTATTCATTATTTAATCTGAAATACATAAAAATCATTGTTTCAAAGCCATACTAAATAATATAACGAATATGAACCATTTTTAAAATCCACCGTATGTATTTTTATTATTATTAATTTTTTCGATTTGAACATTTGGAATTTTGGAAAGTTTCTTTCCGACTTTTAATAAAATGTTATCAATTGACTCAATAACATCTTCAGATTCTGATTCTTCATCTGTCACAAAATAAGCTTTTTTATGAACCTTTGTCCAAAATAGTTTCTCAGGTGTATTTCTTAAATCCTTCATATCCGTTACTTCAATTTTTACTAAATATGAACCTGTTTCACCCGGTGATTTCATTATTTTCTTTATCTTTTCCGAATTTATTTGCAATAACTGCTTTATAGGCACATCCTTATTTTTTCGTTTTTTATTTGTACCTTTCACGTTAAATAATTTATCAAACTCGTCGCAATCATTATCAGAATCTGATGATTCGTCAGAACTTAATTTTCTTTTACTTAATTTTGATTTTTTCTTTTTTGGTTGTTCTTGCTGTTGTTGCTGCTTATACAAAATAGAACGTATAATTTGAATTATACAATGAGATGCTTGAGGAGAAAATACCTTGTCTTTAATTTCACTGGTGGTTAACAAATTTTGTAAAAACGCAACTAACTCTTTAAAATTAAACTGACTATCTCTAACTGCTAAACATTTCAATTGCGAATTTTCATCCATACCCACATTGTATTTTAAATATTCGCACACATTTTTAAGACTATCATAAATACTTAACATCTCTACGTCCGTTTCATTTACATACGATTTTAAATTGCTCACTACAGACTCCCAGGCGTTAACTGTGTTCAACCCGATTATGCAAAGAGACTCCAACAACCAATAAATGTTGAATCTGCTGCTTGAAGCAGCTGGCGCAGACGATGCATTATCATTATTTTCAAACTCCATTACTATAAAAAACAAAAACAACAATTACAACCAAAAAAGAAATTGTTTTTTTTACACACCGGTTGAACCAAATCCACTAATATTTCTATCGGTAAAGTCTATTACATCTAATTCTATAATGTCTGGATATTTAATAACTTCGCATATTATTTGCGCAATCTTATCACCTTGTTTTACAGAAAAATCTTGATCGGAATGATTAAATAATATCACACAGACATTTCCTCGATAATCTCTATCAATAACCCCAGCCATCACATCAATGGAATGATTTAAAGCTAAACCAGATCTGGGTGCAATTCTCCCATAACATTGTTCTGGAATAATAATAGCTAAGTCGGTTTTAATTAATTGCTTATCATGTTTAGGCACAATATAATCATATGCACTTCTTAAATCTAATCCTGCAGCTTGAACCGATGATTTAAGAGGAGCGAATGCGTTTTTAGTAAGTTTGAAAAATCCTAATTTATTATCCATAATGATTTCTGAAATCATAAGTTAGATGTATTTCAATTAACCACGATAAATATTTTTACAATACTTAAAATAATTTGCATTCATACATTTACAACTAAACTCACGTAACTATATTTTTGTTAATTCGCAAACAGAATTAAAGAAAAAACAACAAGACACTTACTGTAAATTATTGAGATGAAAGTTTTTCTTCTAAATCCTAATGTGCGATAATTAAACTCGAGTCTTCAAAAATGATATTCTGGAATAATAAGAATTAATTTTAAAAAGAATTCAAAGTACTTTTTATGTTTCACATAAGTTAACTAACACTAAGATACTTACTGTTGTAACTGTAGAACAGGAGCGAAATAATCACAGAATGATGTTCGTATTCAAGACTCAACAGTATTTATAGACATCTACTAACGTCGATCGAGTGAACCATAACTTTTTATTAACGACCCGTATATTTTTACCAGCCATGCGTATATTTTTATCAATCACCCGTAACATTTTCTTAACGAACCAGAACTATTTGCGTCAATATAAATTCCAAGAATCTGTTCGATACTAACGTCAATCGAACGAACCATAACTTTTTATTAACGACCCGTATATTTTTATCAATCACCCGTAACATTTTCTTAACGAACCAGAACTATTTGCGTCAACATATACGATTCTTGGAAATCGATAAATTCCAAGAATCTGTTCGATACTAACGTCAATCGAACGAACCATAACTTTTTATTAACGACCCGTATATTTTTACCAGACACCCGTAACATTTTCTTAACGAACCAGAACTATTGACGTCAACACGTATACGATTCTTAGAAATCGATAGATTCCAAGAATCTATTCGATACCGACGTCAATCGAACGAACCGTAACTTTTTATCAACGACCCGTATATATTACGATTACACGCTCGATCGACCGTAAAAACAATTAGTCACGCTCAATTTGTTATCGCGTCACGGCCAATTTATTATCTGGTGACCTTTGGTCAAGGGTCACGTGACCTTAAACAATTAGTCACGCTCAATTTGTTATCGCGTCACGGTCAATTAGTCACGGGCAATTTGTTATCTTGACCTTTGGGGGCAAGGGTCAGGTGACCTGGGGTCAAAAGGTCAGATTTGAGCCAGAACTCTTGTTTCTACACTACTACCATATAAGGTAATAAAATTTTGTTAATATTATTATACAATCCTGGTGAGTAGAGGTACAAAAATGTTTAAACATAAGTACTGAACTACAATATGTCCATTTGTAAACATGTTAGAAGTTTGAATAAAATTCACATTTACACACATTTGAAAAAGAAATGTCATAATTTCAAAACAGCCTGGATAATGTAATTCAGAATGTAAATTGAGTACATTTACATAAAGTTGAGCACCCCTGAGGTGGGACAGTTCTGTGGTAAGCTTTTGTTCCTGCCAGGTTGTCTCTAGATTATTTGTACGAGTTCATGAAGCATTTATTTTGTGTACTCATTGAGTGTTTACGATCTTTAACTATTTATGTTTTTTTTTGTTAACGTGACTTAAATATTGATGTTTTCTATAAATATTTAAAAAAATATGTTCAAGAAAAACGAGTATAAAATTTCGCTAACTCGTTGTTGTTGTGAAGTGTAATTATGTACGTAATTTTTTAATTTCGTTAAAACTGAAAAAGCTACAGAATCATTCTTGTGTAAACGACATGCATTTGACTAGTTTTTATAAGTAATTTGTATCATAGTAAGATACGGTTCGGCTTTAAATCGAGGGTTGTAACATGACTAATTGCAGTTGAAAGTGCTGATTTTGCTAAATTTGATTGGCTGTTGTTTTCGGTTATGAACTAAGATTATTACTAGTGTTACATCGTAAAATGTAACTACGCCTCAATAGAAGCTATATTTTCTAGTAATTATCTATTCTACTAGTAAGCCTAAGTGAAAAATCGCAGGCAGATTAATTAGATACACATCAGAAATACATCATTTAAACAAATACTATTTAAAAACAGTAGACTTTATCCAGGCCTACCTAACTATGTTGACTGGGAATTTTAAATCGGTAAATGTGTACAATTATAAGAATTATAAAAATATAGGCCTGTTTGTTAAAATTTTCTATTTTTATATACGTTATTATATATTTAAAGAAAGATACAAATATTATCTATTAATGGCTTTCTACATATTGACAGATCAAATGATATAGAAGTTATTAATATTATAGTGAAGAAATTAACAATCGAATATGTTTATACGAAGATGTTTCCGAAGTTAAAAAAATAGTTATCTCTTTTTTATAATTTGTATTTATATACAGTGTATAACCTCGAAGCAAATCTTTGAACGTATTATAGCATACACTCGTACTAGTTCTATAATAATTATTCATATTTAAAAAAATCTACTTCACAAGAAATTATAATAATTGAAGTTGTAAACATAACCCCAAAGTATAGTCTACGCTGTGTTTTGTTTAAGAATTACATATGATGGGTGGAATCAGCTGTTATATTACATGTTATTCACGTACGTACATACATTTACTCGCTTTTATAGGAGTTGATGTACAAGACCGGTAATACGTCGAATTAGTGAAGTCACAAGGAACCTCTACGTGTCCTCTATATAAATCCCATTAGATCAGGAAGATCTATTGGGATTTAGATAGAGGACACGAAGATCTCTTCACCTTTCCCTCATGCAGAATTTTCTTTTTTTACTTATCTTAACGTGGCCATACCCTACCGTTTGCTGGAAGCAATAAAGAGCAATGATGTTTCCTCCTCTCCGCATTAATTATGCTCGGCCCCTTTTCAAAATAATTGCAAAATTCCTCACAACCTTATTACCTCGACCTACTCATCCACCTTTTCCATCAATATCTTTCAATCCTTTCTTCAAATCCTTCTTAGACCAGTTTCGAACCAAAGTTTCACCTTTTTGCTTGGAAGCAGTTATACTCCATGATCCAAGAAAATAACAAACAACCATTCCTTTGCCAGATCGCCCGACAGTTTGTTACGCTAGGCTCTACAATACCCTTGTGCCCAGATCAGCTTAACCAGTTTCACCTTTGATAAATACCTTCATCCAATCTCTACATTCACACAATATCCGTGAATGCACTTGGGTGAAGTCTTTAAACTGCCTTACCATCAGAACAAACTTTGATATTCATCTTCGCTTTTGTTTAAAACACAGTGATTTAATAAATAATTCGACCACGCAGCTGAAACGCTAACGTGAAATGAGAAAATTTCCAAAATTTAGTTTGTAGGACTATGTTTTAGGGTTTCAACCAACAATTTGGGAAATTGGTCTACTCGCGACGGTGCTGAATAGCTGCCTGTGTGTACGAAATATATTAGTAGAATTTGTTTGCACCAAAACCTCCAGATTCGACTCACTCGCTCCTTATTTCCACTTGCAGCGGAAAACTCGCTTTTCGAGTTTGCACATCTACCTTGCGACCTTGGGTTATGAGCTTCGCTCCGCTCACAGCGGACAAACTCGGCCGTTAGCCTCGGATCGGAAGATTTCAACCATGTGGATTTGAACGGGGTACTTTTATGGTATTTTACTTTTGATCGATTTTGGGGGAACCAAGCGAGCTTTAAGGTCGTGTAAAGAAACAAAATGTGCAGAATAATATCCTACATTTATTGTTTTAGATAAACCTCTAAAAAAGTTTCAATCTCGTAGGAAAAATCTAAAAAAATAGTTACTTCCTGTCAAAAAACGTAATAAAAAACGTTTGTTAGATGTTTTGGCTAACGAACTTGTCCGAGCGACGTGTGGACCAAATTTGGACCGAATCGGACTTAAAATGCGGCCGCTAGAGTTCGAACACATATATATACACACATACAATATATAGGCTATACAATTTCATGATCGGTGCTCATTTACTACTACGGACCTTAGGTTTTAACATAAGGGTCATTGCAATAGCTCATATTTCCTATGGAAATTCGCTAATAATAACTTACTATTTAATAATTTATTTGGTTGCTTTACACTCATTTTATTTCTTTTTGTAGGCCTATATTTAAAACAAAATTAATTACAAATATTAAAGTTGTTTGAAATTATTATATTATGAATAATTTCAGAGAGGTTAAATTCTTGTAGGTGTAAACGTCATCACCAAGAAGTAGGTGTATTTATTTAAACACAAATAACACCCCCTGAATAACGTCCCACCCATGAATCTATCATGTCCCACCATATTGCCTATCTCGCCCCTTTAGGCGGACCCCCGTCGATACACTATCTCCATCTAGGAGCCTTAGGATCAACTAAAATGAAGAATAGAATGTTGAAGAAATACATCTTTATGCTGCAAAGCTCCAAATTGTGTTTTAACTAAAGTAAATTCGGTTTGACTCATTTATGCATCACCAGGCAGATTACACATCAGAAATACATCATTTAAACAAATCCTATTTAAAAACAATAGACTTTATCCAGGCCTACCTAACTGTGCTGACTGGGAATTTTAAATCGGTAAATGTGTACAATTATAAGAATTATAAAAATGTAGACCTGTTTGTTAAAATTTTCTATTTTTATATACGTTATTATATATTTCAAGAAAGATACAAATATTATCTATTAATGGCTTTCTGTTTCATATTGACAGACAAATGATATAGAAGTTATTAATATTATAGTGAAGAAATTAACAATCGAATATGTTTATATGTTATACAAAGATGTTTCAGCTGAATCAGCTGTTATATTACATGTTGCTCACTTACGTACATACATTTACTCGCTTTTATAGGAGTTGATGCACAAGACCGGTAATACGTCGAATTAGTGAGGTCACAAGGACCCTCTACGTGTCCTCTATCTAAATCCCATTAGATCAGGAAGATCTAATGGGATTTAGATAGAGGACACGAAGATCCCTTCACCTTTCCCTCATACAGAATTTTCTTTTTTTACTTATCTTAATGTGGCCGTACCCTACCGTTTGCTGAAAGCAATAAAGAGCAATGATGTTTCCTCCTCTCCGCATTAATTATGCTCGGCCCCTTTTCAAAATAATTGCAAAATTCCTCACAACCTTACTACCTCGACCTACTCATCCACCTTTTCCATCAATATCTTTCACTCCTTTCTTCAAATCCTTCTTAGACCAGTTTCGAACCAAAGTTTCACCTTTTTGCTTGGAAACAGTTATACTCCATGATCCACGAAAATAGCAAACAACCATTCCTTTGCCAGCTCGCCCGACAGTTTGTTACGCTAGGCTCTACAATACCCTTGTGCCCAGATCAGCTTAACCAATTTCACCTTTGATAAATACCTTCATCCAATCTCTACACTCACACAACATCCGTGAATGCACTTGGGTGAAGTCTTTGAACTGCCTGACCAATGACCATCAGAACAAATCTTGATATTCATCTTCGCTTCTGTTTAAAACACAATGATTTAATAAATAATTCGACCACGCAGCTGAACCGCTCACGTGAAATGAGCAAATTTCCAAAATTTAGTTTATAGAACTATGTTTTAGGGTTTCAACCAACAATTTGGGAAATTGGTCTACTCACGACGGTGCTGAATAGCTGCCTCTGTGTACGAAATATATTAGTAGAATTTGTTTTCACCAGAACCTCCAGATTCGACTCACTCGCTCCTTATTTCCACTCGCAGATGAAAAACTCGCTTTTCGAGTTTGCACATCTACCTTGCGACCTTGTGTTATGAGCTTCGCTTCGCTCACAGCGGACAAACTCGGCCGTTAGCATCGGATTTCAACCACGTGGATTTGAACCGGGTACTTTTATGGTATTTTACTTTTGATCGATTTTGGGGGAACCAAGCGAGCTTTAAGGTCGCGTAAAGAAACAAAATGTGCAGAATAATATCCTACATTTATTATTTTAGATAATCCTCTAAAAAAGTTTCAATCTCGTAGGAAAATCTAAAAAATAGTTACTTCCTGTCAAAAAACGTAATAAAAAACGTTTGTTGGATATTTTGGCTAACGAACTTGTCCGAGCGACGTGTGGACCAAATTTGGACCAAATCGAACTTAAAATGCGGCCTCTAGAGTTCGAACACATATATATACACACACACACACAATATATATACAATTTCATGATCGGTGCTCATTTGCTACTACGCACCTTAGGTTTTAATAAAGGGTCATTGCAATAGCGCTCATATTTCCTATGGAAATTCGCTAATAATAACTTACTATTTAATAATTTATTTGGTTGTTTTACACTCATTTTATTTCTTCTAGTAGGCCTATATTTAAAACAAAATTAATTACAAATATTAAAGTTGTTTGATTGAAATTATTATATTAGGAATAATTTCAGAGAGGTTAAATTCTTGTAGGTGTAAACGTCATTACCAAGAAGTAGGTGTATTTATTTAAACACAAATAACAACCCCTGAATAACGTCCCACCCATGAAAGTTATGTAAATCTGTCTGAACATTCAACCCCTAAACATGCTACGTTTCACCGTCCCAAGCTTTGTTTTTATTCCCTTTGTCGTCGAAGGACATGTTATGCATTATTCATAACTTGCAAACAGTACTTTCTATATCAGTCTAAAAGTAATTAATTCGCAAATTTTCAAATAACTGTCACTTGAAATAAAATAAACCTTTATTTGAGAGAAAATAATACTGAAGTTTTATCGTATTACGATGTAGTGTCTGGCTCTGAGTTTTACAAATATGTTTCGACACTTCTGGTAAACAAGTGAAGGGTCAACAACTTTTCAATTAAAACCATCAAAATATAAAACTACCAAATATATTGTTCTAAATTCATTCTCCAACCGATATATAACACGGCTAACATTAAAACAATATAAATGTGACGACTATTTCGAATTTATTACAACGATCAATGATACAAATACAATTTACAATAGAATGTAGAACTCTTGTTTTACATTGCTAAATTACTGTAAATAAATGAAGGAATTAAGGTAAATTTTGAACTTTTACGTTAATAATAATAGTAATTATATTTTTACATTAATTCTGTTGTCTCTATTTTTGGTAAATAAAAATAACAGTGCCTTCAATGCTGATTTTAATTGCAAACTAAAAATGAATGGTCAATGATTAAACAAAAATACAATAAGTAACACTGTTCTTATTATTTGGATATTAAATGTTGCCTAAAATTTTAAAATCCAGTATTTTATTTATAACTAGCTGGTATCTGGCTTCGATCGCAGACGTAGTTAAAACACATCTGGAAAAACGCTCGCCTTAACATTACACTCAAATAAAAACACCAGTTTAGATCCGAGTTCCATTTTAGTCGTTAGAATAATTTGACTTCTGAAAAATGTCTACTTAGTATTTCATTTCATAGTCCCTAGATTTCAAAGTCATAGTCAACCAAAAGTGTATAAATCTATAAAAAATATCTAGACATAAAAGATAGAAACAGTGTCTTCTTTATGAACATGATACCTGTCGTTATTTTTAACAAATTACTTACAAACTGAAATCATAAAATGTTATGGAAGATGTTGACAGTGACTTTAATAGGCAAAATCAATACAAATGGCGGTTTGTTAAAATATTTTAAAAATTGCTATACATTTTTTATATGAAAAATTGTATAACTACTGTTAAAAGTCATTGTACGTACTAGGAGTAGTAATAAAACATGGATTTAAAAGATTTTTAAAACAATAACCACTAACTCGAGGAATGAAAATATCGTAACGCCGTTAGGAGGCAAAACACGTTTAAACATGCAGTAATCTATACATATAAAAGCCAAATCCACTGACTCACTGATCACGATTTCTCAAAAACTACTGAACGGATTGGAACGAAATTTGGTAAGTAGCTTCCTCTAGGGCCATAGGTGCTCACTAAGAAAGGTTTTCAAAAAATTCAAAATTTTAGGGGGGATTTGGGGGGGGGGGGGTCAAAGTTACTAAATCACGATTTCTCCAAAACCACTGAACGGATTGGAACGAAATTTGGTATGTAGCTTCCTCTAGGGCCACAGGTGCTCTTTAAGAAAGGTTTTCAACAAATTCGAAATTTCAGGGGAGGTTTGGGGGTCAAAGTTACAAAAAAAACCACCGAACGGATTGGAATGAAATTAGAATGTAGCTTCCTCTAGTTCCCTAGGTGCTCGCTAAGAAAGGTTTTAAAAAAATTAGAAATTTTAGTAGTGGCTTGGGGGGTCAAAGTTACAAAAATCCCAATAAGAAATACATAGTGTAATATATTGATTGATATCATATATTTTTGGTTAATATACATTTAACTTTGATTTGTCTATCCGTGCAAAGCCGGATCGGGCCAGCTAGCCATTATTAAAACTTTCTAGATACAGAATTAAATCCATTTAAACAATAATAATTTATTCTCAAACCTTTGTATGCAAATTGTTTGGATACGATTAATCCTTAATGAAAGAGGTGACTAAAATCAGATCACATCAAACAATTCATTACTCTCATTATAATAGACTAAATATCGAGTCTGTTAAAAATGTGTGCAAACCTTCTACATATTTCTAAAATCCTTTGTATGAAATTATTTTTGTATAACTGAAATTCTTATCACCAATTGTCAGGAGCTTAAGGGAGTAACTGGGTCAAACTCTGAAATCTACCAGTGCCAGTAGGTCGAGCCGAAAGCGTTATTTTCATTAGGTTAGTTTTTGTATTGTTTAGTTGGATTTCATTAAAGATTTAGACATTATTTTTCTAAATAACCGAAGAGTTTATATAGGCCAGTCGGTAAAGGTAAATTTAGACCAAAAGTACCAGTAATTAGCAATACGGCTGAATTTTTTTTATAAGTACATTAAAGTATGTAGATTAACATAAAAAAAAGTTTACCAGTCTATTGATTTCCCAAAGTCGAAAAAAAAAATAGATTATCATTTTTGTTTCGATTATCCTTAATATTTCGAGCTGGGATGAAGATAGAGGAAAATAAAAAATACCACCGTGTAGGAGAGGTAATTTTCAACAAAAAAAGTCATATGTATTTATTTCGTCCGAGCAATGGTTTGTCTGGAAAAAATTCGATAATGCAGGTATGTATTTTGCAGCAGGGGAAATCACTAAAAGGGGACATCTTATTCATATATGAAGCGTTGGCTCATTCTAAATTGGCCGAATTTTAATATATCGAATTGAAACTTGACATAGGAGTTAAAATATATATTTTAAACATTTATGCTGAGTCTCAGCTTGTTATCTTGAAAATTACCCGATCTAGAGCCACTTGACTTATTAATGGGTTTCTCGATTTTAGGAGTACCGGACCCACCAATTCATTTTAAACAGCTCCAGTTTAGAAAATTTTCAAAATATCAACCTGAAAGTTTTTTTAAAAGTTAAATATATAGATTCAAACAAGATCAAGGAGTATAAACCTTTTTTATTATTTACTTTTCAAAGCACAAGTAACTTAAAAAAGTATAATTTTAGACCTTTTTAGATTTTTCATCAAAACGCTTGAGTTAATCGGCTGCAGATTAGTCAATTTTTTAAATATAGTTTTTAAAATAAGTGTAGCAAAAAACAATTGTGTTTTTAACTTCTGTACCAATTTTTAAATTGATATGTTAAAAAATGTCGAAAATGGAGTCGTTGAATCCAAAAATGTTATAGTTAAAACGAGATAGGTAAAACAGAAGACCATTTTCAAGCGCCTCGTTTTTAAAAATAACATTAAAAAAATCGTTCATACTTACTAAGAATATTTATACTGGTGTAATCAACTTGTAAAACAAATTTGATGTTGATATTCCAAAAATTGACGAAACTGAAATAGATTGAAATTAGTTCGTGAGTCCGGTACTAGTAAAATCGATAATCGAAATCGACTCCTAGATCGGGTAATTTTCAAGATAACAAGCTGAGACTCAGCATAAATGTTTAAAATATATATTTTAACTCCTATGTCAAGTTTCAATTCGATATATTAAAATTCGGCCAATTTAGAATGAGCCAACGCTTCATATATGAATAAGATGTCCCCTTTTAGTGATTTCCCCTGCTACAAAATACATACCTGCATTATCGAATTTTTTCCAGACAAACCATTGCTCGGACTAAATAAATACATATGACCTTTTTTGTTGAAAAATAGCTCCCCTACACGGTGGTATATTTTATTTTCCTCTATCTTCATCCCAGCTCGAAATATTAAGGATAATCGAAAAAAAATGATAATCGATTTTTTTTCGACTTTGGGAAATCGATAGACTGGTATACTTTTTTTTATGTTAATCTACATACTTTAATGTACTTATAAAAAAAAAATACAGCCTTATTGCAAATTACTGGTAGTTGTAACCTATACCGACTGGGCTAATAATGTTTTAAGCTATTTAAAAAAAACACTTAATTTTTTTTTTAATCCTTTAGTAAATTGTATTTCCGCGTTGTTAAAAAGATTAGATTAAAAATACTTTAACGGTTTAAGCAAAACAAATGACGTCAATATCAACTGATTCTAAGAGCCAAAACTAATTAAGGTAAAAGCAAAGTAATAAACTAATTAATGTAAAAGCAAATCTTTAATTTTCAGAATGGACAGACAAAATGTAATTAATTTTCCAATCTAAATGCTAAACTTTGTGTGTAAACCCTCAACACAATATACAATACAAGGATTATCAGTAGTGACCCTGTTACCATTGTAAATATAATACTTTAGAAATAATGCATTTATTAAACGCATTAGTGACGGAATATTATTAATCAAAATTACAAAGTAACCAGAATGTAACACAACGGATGTGGCGATTCATATGTGTGCTGTATTGAATTTCTTCCAACACCAAATAGCTCAACAAGCGTTATTCTGCGAGATCAATCAAAAGTAAAATCGTCCAATCAGAATGGAATACAAAAACACATGTGGAAAAGTATGGTGGGAGATTCTTGGGATAGAACAGGGGTCCGCTATCAACTAAACCTCAAACAATCAGCACTTAGACTAACCTTTTAAGATGTATCAGTTTTATTTTACTCAAATAGTTTCATAAAATAATTTCACTATCAATAACAGAAGATGAATCATCTAAGTAAAAGTAAGCCTTTAAAATCGTCAAATAGATCCAGGAACCAACAAAACCGAGGATATAAAGTGCAGTGGTAAAGTGCAAAATAAATAAATCAATCCAGTGAAAGTGCCTAGTGTGTTAAATGAGGAAAACCCAAATTATGTGAGTAGATGTAAAACATAATTTGTTGTAGACAGATCTCGAGGGGTAAAATTAATATCAAACTAAATCATATTCAGGGTATTATTTCGGAAATAAAATTAAAATACAAAAATCATTAGACCATAAATTATTGGAACTGTGTGTTGGAACTGTTTTATTAGAATTACAAGAAGGAGGGTTTTGCAAAACACCTCAAAAGCAATTTTATTGAAATCAGTTCCGATTTAATCTACAAATATATAAAAGCCAAATACCACTCACTGACTCATCACGATTTCTCAAAAACTTCTCAACGGATTGGAATGAAATTTGGTATGTAGCTTCCTCTAGGGCCCTAAGTGCTCGCTAAGAAAGGTATTAAAAAAATTAGAAATTTTAGGAGGGGGTTTGGAGGGGTCAAAGTTACTAAAAATTCTACCAAACGGATTGGAATGAAATTTTGAAATTTGATATGTAGCTTCCTCTAGGGCCCTAGGTGCTCGCTAAGAAAGGTTTCAAAAAAATTCTAATTTTAGGGTGGTTTGAGTGATCAAAGTTACTAAAAAAAAAAAACACCGAATGGATTGGAATGAAATTTGGTATGTAACTTCCTCTAGGGCCCTAGGTGCTCGCTAAGAAAGGGTTTAAAAAAATTTGTAATGTTTGGGGGGATTGGGGGGGGGGGTTAAAGTTACTAAAAATCCCCATAAGAAATACATAGTGTAATATATTTATTGATATATATTTTTTCGTTAATATACATTTAACTTTGATTTGTTTACCCGTGCAAAGCCGGATCGGGCAGCTAGTGTGATATATATTTCAAAGCTCACAAAGCTGTAGTTTCATTCTTGATAGTTAGTTGATACATGAAGTAATAATAATTTAAAAGAATTAAAAGGGTGTCAGTATTTTTATTAGAGACTAGCTGACCCGTACGGCGTTGCCCGTGGTTGTTGGTATTTTCAGTCTTTTTGACGTAATTGTAATTCTTTTTAAGTGTTCGTTGAATACCTGTGCTTATCCTACTGTGGTCATGAAAAAAAGTCTACGCTATTTAGGAAAGCACTGAAAATTGTATTCCTGTAAACTACTATCTAACATGAAAAAGCTTTAAATATATCGTTTTAATTTATAGTTTTTACTAATTTTGACTTTCACTTAATTTCGAGCACCTACGGCCTTAGAGGAAGCTACGTACCAAATTTCATTCCAATTCGTTCTTATAGGGATTTTTAGTAACTTTGAACCCCCTCCCTAAACCACCCTAAAATTTCGAATTTTATTTCTTTTAACCCTTTCTTAGCGAGGGTTTGAATTAGCTGGGGGTAGTAGAAAAGATATTTGAATCACTTTGTAACATCCACGTTAATTTAGGATGTAACAAACTGGTTCAAATAGAGTTTGTAATTTTAAATGTATAGGCCTAATTAGTATAAGATATAATAATATTGTTTAGTATTTAAATATACAATATACAGTATATATCAAAATAAAGCTACGAATGTGATATTTTAATGGCATTTAGTTTAATTCAGATGGTTTGTTTAGTTTTCAATAAAATATGTTTAAACTCGTGTATGTTTATGGTTATGCATGGTGTCAAATAATTTGTTTGTTATTATTATTATTGATAGAAAAAATATGTTTTGAAAAGTATTAAAAACTTCATAGTTATGATATATTTTATATAAACAATATTTTAAGCAGCATATCTCTAAGTAGGCCTATATAGATATTTAATAACCAATGTTTGAGTTGAATTATAAGTCTGTAAGCATTTTTATTTGTGTTTGTTTATAGTTTTTCAATCTAACCTTAAAAGCTGTTGGTTTTGAAGGGTATATTAAAGTGATTATAAATTTGCTAAGTAATGTTGCTATGGTAATACATGTAAACAAACATATTATGTTTTTTATATTAAGCTTTTTATCCGAACAGCTGTTTTTGTGAGCTATGGTTTTGAGTTCATACAATAAATGCTGTTCAGTTTCTTCCAAATTTGAAACTTTTTCGGGAAACTTTTCAAACTTTTCTTTACGTATAAACCTTCTATGAACTACTACAAACATTTTAAGACCAAAAATAGCCAAATCGGTCCAACCGTTCTCGAGTTTTAGCGAGACTAACGAACAGCAATTCATTTTTATATATATAGATTTAATCTGTACTGGTGACCAAAAATAAGTTGATATTAATAATTGATTTCATTAATTAAATGTCAGTTGAGCTGAATAAAATACCACTAGCTCAGCTTTCTTTAGTAAATGTAAAATTTGATTGGTTTTGATTTTTGGAAGGGATTTATGATGCTTTAAATTTATAAAATCGAATGAGAGATTATTTTATTGTTGTTTTATTATAATTTTGTTTTAGAATTGAATTGTTAATTTAATTTTGAAGGTTATAAATTGTTGAAAATAATTTTTGAAGTAATCATTATAATATATTTAACCTAACTATTGAATGGTCTCTGTATTTCAACCTCGTTTCATTTGGAGTCACCCCGCGTGCCAAGTTAAATTTCGATTCGTAAGTCGAATCTGGTCGAAGCCTAAAAATTCAGAACTTTCAAGAATTAAATACATTTAAAAACCAACATTAAACTCATGTAACCTCACATAGTGAATGCGATTATTCATAACATAATCTTACATGGTAAAGACACTTAACTTTCTAAAAGATCTTACATCTGTTATACTAAAAAAAAACATCAAAAATAATTACGCAATTTTCACTAAATTTTTTTACTTTCAAAGGTATGAAGTTTAAAAAAATAAACAAAACGGCCGAAACGAATCTGAACATATGATTGTTTTAACTTATTTTCTTGTGTTTAATTTCATTATATTAAATATCAACGAAATTACCGTGACATTTTTATTCACCCTGCACACTTCCGTCTCTTAGATAGCTTTAGAATCTGCCCAACTGCCAACTGCTGCAGGCGACGAACGAGTATTTTATTTTTTTAATAAGAAGGCTGCGTATTAATAAATTGGTTTTGTAAAACAAAAGAGAATATACGTTATTAAATGCCGCACTTACATTCTTGTGTAAGTTTTAAAAGAAATTTTCACACAACTTAAGGCTAAATTTTAGTGTTTTCAAGGATTAATAGAATAATAGAGTAGAAAAGTTAATAGGTTATCATTTTTTTTAAATAGTTTTATAATCGTACTAAAGTAACAACTCGTGTGCGATTATAAAGAAATACGTACCTTCTAGTAAACCAAGTGTTTTAGAACGGTGGCTACTGAGAGTCCGCAAGCCGTAAATTAGTGTACTGAGAGTGTAACCGTAGATTAGTCAAAACCTGGGGGGGACTTAATGTATTGTGTTGGAATTTCCAGGTATTAAAGATAAAACCGATAAAACAGCTTGTCTTGTTTTGAAGTACATATTACATTGACTAAATGTTGAGGTAGTTTCTTTACTATCGGTAACTGGATTTAAGACAATAAAGCTCTTACTGAAGAAATAATTCTTAAATTGAGGATCAGCTGATATTATCAACTCCTATAAAAGCGAGTGTACGTCGTATGTCACTTCCGTATGTTACATCCGTAGAAACAACTTCGCAAGACTTATTGGTTGAAGTTGTAAACATAACCACATAACCTCAAAGTGGTTACGCTAGGTTTTGTTTAAGTATTACAGCTGATTTCACCCATCATCTGTAATACTTAAACAAAACCTAGTGTAGATTATACTTTGAGGTTATGTTTACAACTTCAATCAACAAGTCTTGCGAAGTTGATTTAAAAAAATATGAGTTAAAGAACTAATATACCGTATAAAACGTTATAAGATTTGCATTGAGGTTATAAAATGAATATAAATACAACCTTGTATTATCAATATATACATTTATACAAGTTTAAAGAAGGGGTACCCATTCCTTTAACTTCGGAAACATTCGTACATCTTCGTATAACATATTCGATTATTAATTTCTTCATTATAATATTAATAACTTCTAAATCATTTGATCTAGCAATATGAAGTTAGAAATCAATAATTAAAAGTTAATATTTTTATCTTTGCTTAGCTATATAATAATGTATATAAGTACACAATTTTAACAAATCTACAGTATTACAATCCTTAAAAATGTAAGTAATTACCGAGTTAAAAATCACCGTCATCATAGGTAGATCTAGATAAAGTCTGTTGTTTTTAAATATATCTTAAATTATGTATTTCTGATGTGTATCTAACTAATCTGTGATTTTTCATGGGGGCTTACTAGTTAGGAATAATCTTTTTGAAACCCAGGCAGCAGTGGAGTTAAAATTGAAGTTACCTGGAACAAATGCGGGAGAGATGAAATTTGGTATTATAGTACATTTTGACATCCTAAATAACATACTAAATTTGCGACTCAACCATTTTGAGCTTATGCCTCCATCTTGGAAAATGGTGTTTTTTCCAAATAACTTTACTTGGGTGCGTCCTAGAAAAAAAGTTACGTATACAAATTATAGAGAATTTAATTTTCTAAAACTTTTGTTTCCAATGTTTTTCTGTGAAATAAACTGGTTTTTAGTTAAGTGTCGTCATGTGTGTATTTATACAAACTGCATGGACGCGCTATTATCGCCTGAAATTGATGAATCATTTATTATAATTTTTACTATATTATTGAAGTATTATTGCTATTATTAGCGAATTTCCATAGGAAAAATGAGCTATTGCAGTGGCCCTTATGGTGAGACCCAAGGTCGGGAGTAGCAAATGAGCACCGATCATAGTCCCCAGAACACGTTTTGGGGTGTCAAAAAAATTCATATATATGTATATATGTGTTCGCACTCTAGCGGCCGCATTTTAAGTCCGATTTGGTCCAAATTTGGTACACGTGTTGGTTGTCTATATGGCTCGTACGAGTTCGTTAGCCAAAAAAATCCAACAACCGTAAATACGTTTTTTGACCGGAAGTATCTATTTTTTGAGATTGTTACTACGAGAATGAATTTTTTTTGGAGTTTTTTCTAACTATATAAATGTAGGATGTTATTCTGCGCATTTTGTTTTTTTACGCGACCTTATAGCTCGCTTGGTTCCCCCAAAATCGACAAAAACGTAAAATACCATAAAAGTACCCAGTTCAAAGCCAAGTGATACAAACTCGCGAGGCCACTAGGAGGAAACAAATTTGTGCCGTTTTTAGACACATTCGCGCCACCTATATTTTTTTTCTCTCCTTATTAAATATTACTTCTTTCCGACCTTACAACTTCTATCATTTGTCCTTATCAACTATCCAGTCCCCAAATAGTTATCCTTTTCTCCGCCAGATGTCGACTCCGTACGGTCCCTGATTCTATAAGGCACGGATTTTATCTGGCAACCAATCAGCTGTTCCTTTATCTCGTCAAGTGAATTTCGCTTTGTCATGAGTTTGTGTAAAGCGTCGGCCATTAGACCGTTACAAACGAAAACTTTTAGACGCTGCCAAGTGGTAGAAATGTTACTAAACTTTAAATAATTTGATCGGGGTAACGTGTGTCGCTGAAGAACATGAATTACTTCTAAACCTTTTGTTTTCCGCATACCAGGTAGAATATTTTAGCTTTACCTTAATAATTATAAAATATTACTTGTAAAACTTAATTAGGTTATTTCCACTCTTGGTTCATGTACAACTTCCTAACTCATTTTGTTCAATTTATTAGAGAAACCTATGTATTTCTTTTTACAACAGCCTAAATTTAAATGTAATTCTTACAGCCTAAATTTTAAATGTAAATCTTACAGCCTACAAAAAACTATAAAGCCGATATCATTTTTGTTATTGTTAAAGCCTAAAGATATTTCCACAAACAAGCCTAAAGTGTTATGCATTAATTAACTATAACTGTGTAGTATTTCTGCAGTGTAACAGATATTGAAAACTTTTAATAAGCTATAAGCAAAATATATTGCTGATATGTAACTAAACGTTAACATTGCTTTTATGTTACCATGTGGCTTACCTAACATGTACAGACAGTGTTATGCAACATTACGCATGTTATATTAACAATCACAATCTATGTAGCAATTTGCTATTTGTGCTACAAAATTCAATAAAACAGCCAACTCAAAGAACTATCATTTTATGCTTATTTAAATAACTGCAAGTTTTCTAAAAAGGAAATTGTTATCTGTGTTATACAGTTAAACTGGTCCAACTGCAGGGGATGTTTAATGCAATGAGATAACCTGCAACTACTACAATTAGAAAAGGCCTACCTTGCAACTGAAAATTGAATACATAATCAAAATATTTCTACTGAGTTTTAATTAGAGACAAAAGTTAATTTAAAAATGAGAACTATCTGCATTTGTTCTTTTCTTTATGTTAAGTGTTAAATAGGCTGTATTTTGAAAATAATTTTTGCACATGTGTACTATTTAGGATATGTTAGTATTAAATAAATTGGGAGGAGCAAGCTAGCACATTTCGGACTTCAGCCCTAAGGGCTACACATTAGAAATTTCACACCTTTTTTTTTATATATATATAGAGAGACGTCTCATAATAAATTTTGTCTAATTATTTAATTATTTATAATTACCTTTTAGAGTTGGCCAACGACATATATATATATTTATTCTTAAAACAAATCCATGGTACTTCATGTTAAAACTTTGTAACTTGTAAATCTTTTGTATAATTTCTGTAATTATTATTAAAAGGGAGGGTTTTTGAACTTTATTTTTGGGAAGGGTTTTTTTAAATTAAATTTAATGAAATATATATGTTTTCTTTTTTAAATCTCAATCTTTTTGTATTAAGGGCATATTAATTATCTTTTTGTATTAAGGGCGTATAAACTTTTATTTAACTTGGTTAATAAACCTAAAATTATACATATTTCTATGGTTTATTGAGGTAACCTTTAGGTATCCTGTGCATTGTAAGAGATAAGCTGAAATATTCCTACTTTTGGTGATATTTAAATTCTAAGGTAAGTCTTGAACAGTACCAATCTATGTGGCCCAGTATCGTTTCCGTTTCCCTTAATTATTCTTTTTGTAAGATTGGTACAAATTCTACTAATATATTGCGTACACACAGACAGCTGTTCGACGCCTTCGTGAGTAGACCTATTTCCCAAATTGTTGGTTGAAACCCTAAAACATAGGCATATAAACTTAATTTTGGAAATTTGCTCAACTCACGTCAGCGGTCCAGCTGCGTGGTCGATTTATTTGTTTTGTAATGGAGGACCAAATTTTTGACATATTAATAAAATAATATATTTACATAGAGTAGGTTCTTCAATCACATCAACCTTCAAATTGTCCTTATCTATACTAATATTATAAAGAGGTAAAGTTTGTTTGTTTGTTTGTTTGT